>JASDQU010682313.1:10084-26239 GCA_032191745.1 Picea mariana | reverse complement strand
CGGTTTCAAATAGAGTGATGTAATTGTGCCTTGTAATAGTCCATTGGTAATGAAGATGTAAGTAGAATTGGTAGTATATTTATTCTTGCTCTAAATAAAGAGACTAGGATGATGAATTGTGTCTTAGGTGTGGACCATGGTTAGTCATGTAACTCTTTATTCACTGAATGAATAAGAGAACAAAGGAACAGAAGTTGCTCAAGCATTGCTTGTTTTCTCAATTAAGCGCTTCCAAGTTAAATCTCTATGTACTGTGTGTGTTTTCCATTGATTATTTTATGTTTAATTATGTATTCTATCTCCTGATTGGCTTAGTGTTTCTAACAGATATGTCTACCTTATTTTAATAGTCCTTCTTCAACAACATTTTAATTTTTAGGATTATCTTTGTAAATTAAGTCCTTAATATATGATTCATATCTATGAGTATTAGTCGTAACTAAATGATTTCTCATGATTTTGAATAGTCCACTTATCATTCATTCCATCGGGGGTGATTCTCATAGGGGTAAAGAAGTGGGATTGAAACTAGTGAAATGAATCACATAGCATCATGCATAACCTCTAGGACTTGCATCTGATAACCAAGACTTTGTAGGAAGTCACCCATCCCATGACTCCTGTGGCTCAAGTGCACTTAACTATGGATTTTTACCCCACGATCATCTTGTTAAGAGAATATTTCAACCACACTCTAAAATATGATCCAACTAGTTGGAGAGAATCTCTTATATTCAACTAGATCTATCAACCTCCTAAAACAAAAATAAAATCATTCACATATAGAAAAATTCTATCTCATAATAATCAATACAGTAACAATCAAAACTTTGAATGATCAAGTATCACATATTAATTCAGATAACACAAGTAGGAGTTAATAATTTCAACACTCCCTATCACACACCTAAGAGTCTTACTCATAATTTTTATTTTCGACATTTTTTATTTTGTGGTCCTACCTTGCCTCAACGATAGTGGTTTTAACAACATGTGCTTACTATAACTAGACATATCTTCACTTAAAGTGTGGCCATAAATTTGCTTTAAGTTATAATAATTTGTTGGAAATAGTGTTGTCATTGATGTCAAAGACAAGGGGAGACTATGAATGTCTTTATGTGTTGTGTTAATGAGTTTTTGCATGTCTACCCTATGTGAATGAAGGTGAGAAGACTCCATGTGAACAATAAATCCAAATGAGTTTGAACCAGATAAGGAGGAGTAGAAACCAACAGTTTTTGTCTACATGTGGTCTGTGAAAATGATTATCCTTATTCGATTTCCTATCTTTACAAGAGGTATGAAAAGAACGAGACAACCATGTTGAAGAGGAAAAATAAGAACAAGACCCAGTAGGAAAAAAAACCAATAATAAGAATATGAGGGCATAGAGAAATCTCATGTGTGTGTTGGTGAATTGTAATAATTATAGTAAAGGCACAACAAAACATGGACATGATAACAGTAAGTATATCTGACTAGTGGAATATATTGAATGGACCGAGATCAAAAAAATAATATATACCACATGCATAAGGAGAATCTCTTTCAAAAGGTTTATATTTAAAAAGACAAGGTTCCATGGTTTAAACAAAGAATGGTTGAGCTATAGAACCTTAACAAAGCATTAACTTTTGTTGTGGAAAATTGTGGACTTGGGACTCAATAAATCTTGACCGTTTATCTCCTTAGATCAACAATTAAGATCAAAGGATTGGGGCTCGATACTGGGTGAGTGTGCTCAAATGCCAAATTAGTGTCACCTGTCTAGTAAGATGAGTGTCACCTCAAAGGGAGTCCACATCAGTACCATGCTAGTGCCATAACAAACATCTCTGCAAATGCCACATGCAGTGTCACATGTTAGTAAACGTACCAATGCCACATCATCCAATATGCATGTAGAAGAAGTCCACATTGAAGCCACCTGATATACAACATCAACACAATGGATCAAAACAATCAGATTCGAGTGTATGTATAGAAGAATGATAAAGTTAGTGGGACCCACAGTGAGATTTCAAAAAATTGACTAAGTATCAAGAGAAACGTGGATTTTCGCAGGGCAACAAAGAATCAAGAGTATGTGAAGAAATAATGAAATCAACATGAACCTATGGTGAGATCTCAAAAATTGACTAAGTAACAAGGCATCGTGGAGTTAATGAAGCATGGTTGAGAAGTATCATAATGTCTCAGGACCCATGGTGAGATCTCAAAAATTAACTAAGTATCAAGATATCGTGGAGTTAATGAAGCATGGCAGAGAAGTATCATAATGTCTCGCGACCCCTTGTGAGATTTCAAAAATTGTCTAAGCATGAGGAATCATTCGAATGAAGGGGGTCTCAAATATAGACAAGTGAATCGGGAAAATTCCTTAGACTCGTAGTGAAATTATTGAAAATTTTATAAGTATAGGTGAAAAATGAGTGTGACAGAACATGAAGATGTATTTTGGAGGTCATAGAAATTTGAATGCAAATTTTTTAGACCCGCAGTGAAATGTTAAGAAAAGTTTATAAATATGGGTGCAAAATAAGTGTGGCAGAATGCGAAGGTCTTTATTGGAGGCTGTGAAATTTTGAATGCAAATTCCTTAGAGCCACGGTGAAATGTTTGGAACGTTTCTAAGTATGGGTGCAATATAAGGGAGGCATAATGCAAGAGTGTAATTTGGAGGCCGTGGAAGTATGTATAGAATAAATGATGAAGTAAACCATCAAGTTGATAGATCGACGACAAAAATTGAATCAGATTCAATCAAATGATTGTTGAGTATTAGGGTCATGTTCATAATTCTGATGGCCAATTATACCAGATCTATGGTTGAAATTTAATCCAAGGATTGATCTTATGGTGATTGTGCATTTTGATTGCATGGTGTGTTTTGGTGGACACTAAACAAACCAATGGGCAAGATTAAATCTAAAGGAATGATAAGATGATCACTGAGCATTGAAGCTATGTTGAATATGATAATGGTTGATAAATGAGATCAATGAATGATATTTAATTGAGAAGACAATCTAACGACTGTTGATCTTTGAGGACGTATTTTGTGTTTTGGATGTTGGGTATGTGTTATATTCCTTGCATGGTTAGAACTAGTGTCTGCGTTGCATCGAGTGTCCAGGGGGGAAAGAGGGGGGCAGAACACCCCCTTTCCCGAGGGGTCATAGGGGGGAAAGAGCCCCACTGTGCGGGGCTTCTCCCCAAAAAAACTAAATTGGCAGGTTTTTGTGTCCATTTTTGCGTGGCTTTTCAGCACATGGTTTTCGCCGATGGTTTTCCATTTTTGGTTAAGGAGTTAGGGTTGTTGGATTAGGCTTTTGGATTCTACGGGATCCTATATGTATATTGTATTCTAAACAATGTATAATGTAAATGAATATATAATACGATGGTTTTCCCAGTTTGGGTTTCCAGGGGAAAAATATTTGTGTAATGTGTGTATTTGGCATTGTCTCTTTTCTGTTCTTTTACTGAAAATCTATTTGCAATAAATAATTATACAAGGTTAAAATCTACATTTGGTATCAGAGAAATTATTGGCATGTGTTATATTCTTTGCATGGTTAGAACTAGTGTCTACGTTGCACTGTGTGTGGAAGGGGGTAAGAGGGGGCCAAAGTGCCCCCTTTTCTGGGAGGTCACAGGGGGGCAATGAAACGCCCCCCCCAAAAAAAATTGGTGGCTTTTTGCATCCATTTTTTGGGTGGTTTTTTGACACATGGTTTTCATCGATGGTTTTCTATTTTCTATTAAGGAATTATGGTTGTTGACTAATATGGGTTATTGTATTAGGTTTTTTGATGCTACGATATCATATTTGTATATTGTATTGTAAAAAATGTATGATGTGAATGCATATAGAATATGTTGGTTTTCCCGGTTTGGGTTTGCAAGGGAAACATCTTGGTGTAATGTGTGTATTTTCCATTGTATATTTCTTGTTCTTTTATTGAAAACATGTTTGCAATAAATAATTTTACAAGGTTAAAATATACATTGGATGGAAATGATCAAATCGACTATTGATCTTAGATTGAGGATTGACTGAATCACTGTTGAGTGTTGAAGTCTGTATTATGGTTTCTAAGAAGATTGGACATGAAACCAAAGGGGGTCTATGTCAGTTTCTAAGGAGTGTTACAGCATGGTTTTGAGGATACCTGGATCCAACCCGATGGACATATTTTTTATGTGGACAAATCCATGGAAGCATGGATTATATAAATATCATTTCCTGAATTTGTTTTGATTCTGTGAAAAATATGAGTGAGTGAGTGTGGATCATGTGAAGAGAGAGAATTTATGATGCTCTGAGGTCTAAAGATGATAGAGACCGAAAGGAAGATAATGTAATCATCTAAGAGTGGTTGGGAGGTGCAAGGTTTAAGGAACCTCTAAAATCAAAGAGACTATGAACTGGAGGAATTTGTTGTGATACTAAAGACATAGCAACAATTTTATGCAAGTGAAGTCTTGAGGGAAAGGGAAGATTTGACATTATTGACAGATTAAGGAGATTGGTGTCTCCAATAGGTTGGTGCCTACATATTTTTGAGTTGGTGCTCAACTAAGGGGATTGGTATTTCCTATAGGTTGGTGTCTGCAAATATTATAGCTATAGTTTGGTGCCAACATGAACTGTTGATTTGGTGCTCAACCAAGGGAATTGGTGTCTCCTACAGATTGGTTCTTGAGAACATTGTAATAGTAGGTTGGTTCCTACATGATTTTATAAAATAATTGTTTTTTTTTTTCTCCCATTTGGGTTTCCACGTTAAATCTCTGTGTACTGTGGATTGCATGGTTTCATATTTGTCATTAATTATTATAGTTTGTAAAGTAACACATTGATACCTATTGAAAGAAAAGAAAAAGTAGACTTATATTGATTCACCTCCCCTCTTATTACAAGTAAGTGTGTCAACATAATTTAGATGCACAACTAATTCCAACATGATAGGCACATGTCTAATCGTGGCCTTAAAACATCTGAATGGTATTTATACTTAGTCAATATTTTGTAACTTAGCCAATATAAAGAAAATCAAGGAACATAATATTCATTCAAGTAAAGAAACCACAATACACAAGTATAGGCATCACCTAAGGTGGAGGCATTAACTTTATTTATAGGAAGAATATTACAATGTACAATATATTATCATGACCAATAGCATGTGGCTCATATACAGAGTATAATTGTTGGGTATGTGTTATATTCTTTGAAAAAATGATCCCATGTATTGTACACAAGTATGGGAGAAAAGGGGGTCTGGGGCATGCTTATCACCCCCCATCCATGAGGGTTGTGGGGGTTCAAGGGCAGGAGCTCGCGAGAAAAATCATTTGGTTTGTTTTTGGCAGATTTTTGGCACATGGTATTTGTCGATGGTTTTTAATTATGGTTAAGGAATTAGGGTTCTTTACTAATATCGGTCAATGGATTAGGGGTTTAGATGTCGCATGATCCTATATGTATATTGTATTGTAAACAATGAATATTATGATGAATATAATATTAGAGGTGTGGAGCTAAACAAGTTGTTGGCTTTCTCAATTTGGATTTCTAGGGTAAAAATATATATGTAATGTGTGTGTGTGTGTGTGCTTTTATCTTTTATTTTTTTATTAAGAATCTATTTGTAGTAATTAATTGTACACTTGGTTGAAATCTACATTTTGTATAAAATAAATTATTGTCTTCATGGGGACGCTTATGTGGTCAACGATTTAGCTCAGGTCTATGATAATCCTTGTTACAGTGGGAGTTATGCGGTATTGATTCTTTAGGTGAAAATAAATGGTGAGTAGTTTGAAAATAGAGATCGAGAAATTTAATGGCAAATTTTTGAGTTGTGGAAGCTCAAGATGGAAGAATTGTAGGTAGATAAATATCACTGCATCGTGGTGGATCTAAGTACTACACTACAAGAATGTTAATAGAAGACCCGAAAAAAAATAATTTGGAAGGTGAAGAGCACAATCCATTTGTGTCTCTCATATTCATTATTTCCGAATGAGTCATGGGAAGTTACAACCAAGGAATTATGGGATAAGTTGGGGACATTGTATATGTCTAAGTACCAAGTAAATAAACCTTCCCTGCAGAAGAAGTTGTATAACCCGAGGATTAAATATGGAGACTTGGTGATATATCATATGAATGCCTTCAATACTGTGGTAAGTTAGTTATTATCTAGAAATGTTAAAATTGCAGATGAATATAAGTGTATCAGTTTATTGCACTCTTTACTAGACTCACGGGATAGTCTGGTTGTCACCATGGGTAGTAATATGACTATTTTATGTTTTGATGATGTGGTCTTATACTTTTTTTCGAAATATATGAGATTGAAGAACATGGAAGGATAGGGAACAAATGCATCATTCGCAAGAGGATGCTCCCAGGAAAGAAATAGATCTAAGTTCTCAAGTGGGAGATATTAATCTAAGGGTATATCTAAATCCCTTGGAAAGTTAGTAAAGGTATGTTGCAGATGTGAAAAATAAAGGAACTATAAGAAGCAATGTATATCCAAAAGTGTTGAGCGAGGGAATGGATCTGAATATACTCCTTCTACAGAAGTAAAAGCCTCCTCAGAAGAAGGAGGGGATGTGTACTTGGATTCTTCAAGCACACATGTAGATCACAAGGCATGGTTGGTTGACTCAGGTGCATCCTTTAATATGACTCCTCACATGGAGTGGTTTTGCGAGTATGAAAGGTATGATGGAGATGATTTTTTTGTAAGTGATGACTCCACAACCAAAATCATGGGACGAAGAAAATTCAAGTTCAATATCATGTATGGAAGAATCAAAACATTCCCTAGTGTTCTTCACACCCTAGGATTGGCCAGAAATTTTATTTCCATAAGCAAAATGGACGATGGAGGGGAAACAATTTTTTTTTAGAAAGAAACCTATAGGATGGTTTGAGGAGAAATGGTGTTGCTGAAGGGAGTTCAATGCAGAAATCTATATAAGTTGTATGGAAGAACTATTATTTATGGGTGTAATACTTTCATTATTCATTAGATTGGAATTGAAGAAGAAAAAAATCCTACAATATCTAGAGAAAAGGCCATGTTGTGGCATCAAAGAATTGTGCATATTCAAGAGAAGGGATTTCAACTACTGTACACAATAAACATATGGTTGAAGGTATGTCTAAATTCTCTCTGGATTTTTATTTTTGTGAACATTTTGTATATGGGAAGAATAATTGGGTAAACCCTCTCATGCAACGAAGGCATAAACAATTTTACAGTTGGTGCACATTGACGTGTTTGGACCTGTTTTAGTTCCATCACTAGGATAATTTGTGTACCATGTCTCATTTATATATGAATTCTTGAGGAATAAATTGTTGGATGAAGACCTAGTCAGGGGTAAAAGGATATTTTTTGGAAGAGAAGCAAGAAGGAAAGAAAGGAAACCTAGAAGGAAAAGCAACACGTGTGAGGAAAGCATGTGAGGCGCGCATGCAAGGGAGACCTAATGATGTTACGGTTAGGGTTTTTGCAATGTATTGTAATGGTTGATGAGCTAAGAAGATAAATAAGTAGTAACTAGGAGCTTTGGAAGGGGTGTTACACATTATTTTGGTCACCCCAATGATCCATTGACAAGCATGTGTTCATGTTCCCAAAAAGAGTCTTTCTCCATGAAGAAGGTGAATGACTTTCTCTTATCAAAAACCCTATTAAGGAAGGTCGTCATAGGCTACACCATACACAAGATGCGATGATGCATGATCATCTCTCCTTGCTCTAAATCTGGGCCACGATGTCTCTGCAGGCTGCTCTACAGCTAGGGGGCGACGATGTCAAAACACTAAAAAAAGGTCATGTTTCATGAAAGTTATAGAAGGGAATCTTCTAGAAGATGAGGTGGCATCCATATGGTTTGTATATTACTTGCTTCTTTGATTTGGTGGGATCATCCTAATATATTCAACCATATCTCTCTCCCTTCTATAAAGAGGGATTTTTTATGGAAAAGGCTAAGGTTAATGGAGGTTGATTCAAGAAAGATTAATATTGAATAGGCTAAGAATTGGATGAGGAATTCTACATCAGTTCATACTTGAGGGATTCATTTCAGTTCATCAAGTCATTGTGGATCTTCTTCATTCAAGGTTGGAGCAAGTGTGTGTGTTGGAGGAAAGGGCCATCAAAAGGGGACCTTGCGACATCAAGGATTTTGGTTGTAATCTCCACTTTCATTTAATATGATACATCAATATGTTTATTTCCCATAAAACTATTCTTGTTTTATTGTATGATTCCTTGATCACATGCATAAGTTATTGTCGACTACATTGGATTTCTTTCACTTTGGTTGGTTTGTGTTCCCTTGCAGATTCAATATCACAAGAGCATTGAAGTGGAGCTGGGACGAAAATGACAAGAGGAAGCGATATTTAAAAGGTATGTTTTTCCATCTCTTGTTACTTAGTAAACTCAATGATTATAACTTAGGGAAAGTTTCATGTTCTGTTCTGTTTTTTTCTAGATATAGGTGGATCTAGGGAGATCTGTTTATGTCTTCATTACCGATTAATTCTATAACAAGGGGTAGACATGTTAGAGAGAGACCGAAGGACAAAGGGAGAGTCTGGAAGTTGTAAGGTTTGTAAGAACTGTACTATTTCGTTAGTTGGTGAGTTAAAGAATAATTTAGAAACTCAATCCCCTTAGTTAGATCACAGGATGAGGATCCTGGTGCGATCTAGTCAGCCTCACAGGGATCGGGATGCCTGTAGAAATTGTAAGACCCAAGAGTGTAAACACGCGCGACGTGACATGTTGCTAAGAAATAATAAAGAGATTGAGAGACAGATCTTTCTGGACGTATCCCAGGAGGGGGTGAACCATGGTAACATTTTTGTTATGTGATTGAATTCATGCATATCTATTTTTGTTAAGTATTGAATGCTATACGAAGGAAACTAGTTAAGATATGATACTCTACATGCATGAATGACTACTTTAATCGAGAGGTTAGAATAATTAAATAAGGATCACAAGGTACAACCCCAGATCTCCACTCATTCCTAGGTTGTAAGAACCTGAGTATTGCATCCACCCATAGATCTATCTCAGGTGAGACTGTGTAGTACGCCTTGTGTGCATCATTTCCTTATCGTTTACTAGGGGTTTGATAGTTTTAAAGGGGTTTTGTTGGAAGCTTGTTAAATCTAAACCGTGGTCAACCTATGACACTAGGGGAATATTAGAGTAGACAACTGATAAAGTAGAAAACAAAACAAAAAATGGTTTTGTTTTTGGTTGGAACATAATGGGACTGAGTGGATGAGACGTGTTGAAGACACATCAAAAGAATTCCAAATCTGACAACAAAATGTTAAGACAATGACACTATGGAACCCAACGAAGGAAGAGATAGAAAGCTGGTTGAAAATAAAGGATTTGGATTTTGCACGGAAAGATAATAGAAACCTGAAGTTAACACCGCACAAATATTTGGAAAAATACGTATTCAACGACTTGCGCGAAGTATTTTTCTATTATTTCCTGCATGTGTTGCAGGAGTGGATATCAAGGTTGAAAGAAAACCATCCTACAAATTGGATCAGACAACTAGAGTGGAATCCTATAGAGATCATGCAGTTACAAAAAATTGACAAAAAATTTATGTGTGTAGTAGATTTCTAGTTAGACAACATTGTTGCAGGATTTATCACATAATTTGCAGTAGATACATCGAAGTCTTACAGTGCAACAAATAAATATTTCTTGAAGGTACCTCAAGGTAGGTATATCATATTGCTATATACTTCTATTAAGATATTACTATATAAAAAAGGTGTAATGATGAAGAACAGATCAGGCATATCATGGCAACAACTGGAAGAACACGTAGTGGAGTACCCTATCAATATAAGATGAACACCAAGAAGAGAGTCATAGCCACGAGGGAAGGCTTGGAAAGTGATGAAGAAGAGGTAGAGGATCTCCAGGCTATGGAGAAGATTGAGGAAATCCTGCGTGCAACATATGAGAGGAAGACAAGAGGTCCAAAAGATGGAATAGAAGGAAGCACTACTGTCCATATCAGTGTCAATGTTGAACCCATAAACCCATGTGCGACTAATACACCAATAATAACACCACCATTTAGAAAATCGAATTTAGGGAGAAGGAAGACAACATGAAGTACATATACACAGAGAACAACAACTGGGGGAGCCAGTTCAGGAAGAATTAGTCAAGTATCTACACCACGTGGAGGTAGTAGTTCAACATTGAGGATGGCAAGACATGATCCCACCATCAGGTTACCATAATTCAAAGGAGAGGCATTGAAGGACCCTGAGAAGAACTTGTTTATTTGTGAAATGATCTGGAAAGAAAAATAAATAACAGATGAGTACACTAAACTTCCATAGTTATCCATCACACTAAGAGATCATGCATTGTATTGGTACATGAGCTTAGCTGCAAACAGTCCGCCAGGGACAACCAAAATAATTGGAGATATCAAAAAACTATTGATAAATGAATTCTATAAGCCTATCTTAGAGGATCAATACATGAATCAGATGATAGAGATTAGAAGGAAACCAGGAGAATTTGTGTGGGATATTGACCATAGATTCAAACGATTGAAGGGAAAGGTAAAGTGTGTCATGAATGATATGAAACATAGGAATCTATTTGTGAATTCCCTACTCCCACACTTGAAATACTCCTTGGGACAAAAAAAGTTTCATACCCATGCAGAGGCTCTGCAGGTGGCCTTATAGCTAGAAGAGAACCAATATCAGAAGACATATCCAGCCATAGAGGAGCTGAAGGAGGATATGAAGAACTTAACATTTCAACTAAACCAGAATAGGGGTAAGGAAAAAATATAATTTGTTTGGTGTACCACATGTAGGATAGAAGGACACCATAAGAATGCATGCCCAACAGTCACGGAATACATGGCAAAAGGACTGCCAAACCTATTGCCAACAGGAGGACTATGGTGTGAGATCTGTAAGAAATAGGGGAATGACCTATATTACTATCCAATGATGCAAAAATACCATACAGTACCTAAGAGTTCATATTGAAACTTTTTCATGTTCGTAGGCCATGATGACAAAGATTACGAGACCATGGACCTAATGAGGGAAAGAACATCAGATGCTTACAGGGCACAGACAGAAATGATGATGGGATATGTTTCACCACAGTTTAAAAAAGTACCATCCCCTTATAAAACTACGCAACAACAATATAACACTACACAACAACAATATAACATTGCGTAATCACAGTACAATACGATGCAACCACACTATAATATCGTGCAGTATAACTAGGCACCCCAATACAATGCGCTATGAGGAGATCAAGCTAACTACAGAAGTGGAGGAAGAGGAAGAGGAGGATTTGNGCCACAAATGTCAACAACTAGGACACTATGAAAGATAATTTCCACTTCCACCTATGACATGTATGTATTTCTGTGCATCGAATCATGACACAAAAGAATGTCCCACACTATTGGGGAAGATCTAGGAAAAGAAAAATCAGAAAAATCAGAATGTTCAGTGGATTTCAGCTAAAGAAAATAATGATAGAAGAAATATCAACACAGTTACGTGTGGAGGATCTAAGATAGGAAACAACACAATAAGACAACATCCAACACAACACCAATCACTAAAGAAGAATGTTGAACCGTAGAAGAAGTTTGATGCGCAGAACGAAAAAAATATTCAATCAGGAAAAGCAAGAATTGTTGAAACCAAACATTACATCGACATCAACTGCGCAACATACACAGAAAGTACCAACATACGAGATGCCTCCATCATTGGATCACACTAATAAAACATAACCCCTAGGACAAGTAAGTATGATTAAGGATTTTCTGCAATCCTGTTTTAGACTATTAAATGATCCATCATTTGTTAAAGTGTTACAAAATATGTTAGAAAGATGTAGCAAAGAGGTTGAGGGAAAACTAGAACATAAAACAGTTAATCATTTGCATACAAGGAGGAGAACAACAAGATAATTCAGATTGAATGCCAAGATTTGAGATTTCAACATGGGAGATATCATACTGGATTTAGGATCCAAAGTAAATGTGTTACCCAAGAAGACATGAAAATGTATGGGAGAGCCCACATTAGGATATTCACTTGTTCAACTGAAACTAGCAAATCAACACATAGTTCAACCAATTGGAGGGCTAAAGGGGGTGACAATAGATCTAGATGGAGTGCGCACTAAAGCCAATTTCAAAGTGATAGAGATAGTGGATGGAACAACACCTTATCTGACATTGCTTGGATTGGATTGGGAATTTGACAATCAGTCCATAATCAAATTAAAAATGATGAACATGACATTTGAGTCAGGAGAGTACAAATTTATTTCGCCATTGGACCCATCATAAGGGGAAAGGTTTGTAGAACACATTTGCTTATACCTACAGGAAATTAAACAGTTGTACAAAACAACTCTGTGAGAAGAAGATTATGTGAATCCAACTGCATATGGTGTACTTAGTTGGATAGGTATCATGTCATGCACGTTAGAATCAGATATAGGGTTATAGTTTGGCAGCAGAGGTTACATGAAGTCTCCAAAATAAGATGTGCAAGACTAGACCGCATAGTAAGATGGGTAGGTACATAGATAAGAGAAAATCCTAGCTTCCACGGGGTGAATGGCTTAGAATCATTATTAACAATATACGAAGATGAAGTGTTAGAAAAACATAGGATTTTGTCTCTGGATATAGCACTCAAGTCAACACCTGGAAGATGATGGGATGCACACAAAGAGATAATCAAGGATTAGTACCAATTTAAGGGGTTACTGTGCATCATATTTGGCGCAGAAGAGGGAAGAAACCAAATGAAGAGATATGATGGACAGGGGACACCAAAAGAACACTTGGAGAAGTCCAGAACACTGTGGAGGATGACACCACAAGAGGAATGGCCTCATTACTTTATTCACACATTAGAAGGGATTCCAACAAACTGGTATATAGACCAGGAATTGCACAGAGGAACTAAAAACTAGACAGTATCACAACAAAATCTTACAGTCACTTTCTCATTTGAACATGAGAACCCCAACATAGACTCAACACTCAAAAAAATCATAGAGGTGATATTTATTAAAGAATCGAAAGCTGAACTTATGACAGAAGATCAACATATGAACCGACGGGTAATAAAAGAAATACTATCATGCTACCATGTGTCGGAAGAAGCACCAGATGAAGATGACCCTCACAACATTCAGATATCATAAGTTGAAGGTGAAATAGGGGTGGAAGGTCCACCTATGTAATTAGAAGTATTTTTTGTGTCGATCAAGGTGAATAAAGTCAACATTGGGACAACTGAGAATCCAAAAATGGCAAGCATTGGAGACTACTCAGATTAGCAAATAGTAGAAAGCATAACATACCTATTGCACGAGTATAATGACATGTTCCCAACAATGTTAATGGAAATGAAAGGAATAGTGGGAGAGATAGGTGAAAGGAATATACCTCTCTGACCTAAGTAAAGATTGATCAGACAAAGCCCCTATAAACTAAACCCGATATATAAGAAAAAAGTGAAAGAAAAAATTGACAAGATGTTGGAGGCTGGAATCATAGAACTAGTGGAGAAATCTGAATGGGTAATCCCCATGGTAGTTGAGGATAAGAAACAGGGAGGGATAAGGATATGTGTTGACCTGAGGAAATTGAATGATGCTTTCCTACATGACCCTTTCCCTACCCCTTTCACAGATGAGGATTCTCAGGCTACCATCAGATCAATATAGCTCTAGAAGATAGGTACAAGACCACTTTTTCCATAGAATGGGGATCCTACCAGTACATAGTCATTCCTTTTGGACTAAAGAATGCACCAACAATATTTTCCAGAGTAGTCATAACTGCATTCAAAGAATTCATCCACCAGTTTATAGACGTATATATGGACGATTGGACAGTCTAAAGTTTATTGAAAGAACATGTAGAGGTGTTGACGCTGGTGTTAGAAAGATGAAGGAAATGTCAAATATCACTAAACGTTAAGACATGCATCTTTGGAACACCCTTTGGGATACTATTGGGCCATATAGTGTGAAAACAAGTCTTGCTAGTAGATCCTACCAAGATTGCAGTAATTGTTAACCTACCACCACCAAAATTAGTATGCCAATTAAGAGAAACATTGGGACACAAAAGATAGTACAATAAATTCATAAAAGGGTATGCGCAGATCACTGCACCAATGGAGAAAATGTTGAGAAAAGATAACAAGTTTCAGTGGAATGAGGACTGTCAGTGAGGATTCTACACTCTAAAAGAGAAGATGGTGACCGCACCAATACTAGTATTCTCAGAATGGGAAAAGAAATTCCATGTGCATGTAGATGCATCAACTATAGCACTTGGAGCTATTCTAGCGTAGCCAGGAATGAGGGAATTTGACCATCCTATAACTTTTTCTAGCAGAAAATTGTTAGAGTCAAAGTAGAATTACAATATTACAAAAAGAGAAGGCCTAGCTATGGTATATGCACTTCAGAAATTCAAACATAAATATTGGGTAAACATTTCAAGATGTTTACAGATCATTCAACTCTCAAATACCTAGTCAATAAGCCAGTGTTGGGGGGGAGAATTCGTAGATGGTTATTGTTGTTCCAGGAATTTTACTTTGAAGTGTGATAGTCAAACCATGGAATTTGAATGCAGGGCTGGATCACCTATCAAGGATCACCAATGGAGAGGAACCTACGAATCTAGAGGACAACTTCCTTGATGCACAACTATTTTCAGTCCAAGTAGTTGATGACTATTTTGCTGACATCATTCAATACTTGAGTATGTGGACTGCACCATAAGAATTCAACACTGTGAAAAATAAAAATCTAGTAGTCAGAGATGCAGACTATCAATTGATTGCAGGACACTTATACATGATGGGTGCAGAAAACATCTTGAGAAGATGTGTACTATAACATGAAAGACCCAGGATTTTAGCAGAGGCCCATGAGGGAATAACAAGAGGAAATTATTCATGCAAAGATACCATGCAAGAGTTATTGTGCGCAGGACTATGGTGGTCGACTGTTCACAGAGATTCCAAGGACTACTACCAGAGAAGTAATGTATGTTAGAGGGTTGGTAAACCCAATAGACGGGACAAGATCCCCTAAGGCCACAAGTAATCTTGCAGGTATTCAACAAATGGTAAATAGACTTTGTGGGACCAATTAAGCCACCATCAAAGAGATAAGGAGAAAGGTATATTATTACTATGAAAAAGTGATTAAAATATGGGCAGAAACAACACTAGTGAAATATTGCAATGTAGAGACAACAACACACTTCTTGTTTGAGCAAGTGATTATTATATTTGGATGTGCAAAGATTTTTATGGGTGACCAAGGAAATCAATTCATTAAAAACAATATTAAGGCTATGACTGAGGATTTTGATGTCTATCATCAAAAGAGTACACCATATCATCCTCAAGCAAATGGAACAATGGAAGCCTTTAATAAAATACTAGAAAATGCAGTGACAAAGATCTATAATGTCAACACATACGATCGGGACTTGAAGATACCAGTATTACTATGGACATACAATACCACAAGTAAAAAACTGACAGGGAAGACACCATTCAGATTCGTGTATGGACAAGAAGCAGTGGTGACATTAGAATTTTTGGTACCTAGTCTGCACGTAGCAACAATTACTAACTTGTCAGAGCAAGGCCTAGTACAAGAAAGGCTAAGTCAACTGATTCTCATGGAAGAATATATGATTCTAGTAGGGTTTCAACAAGAAGAACATAACGAAAGGGAAAAATATTGGCATAATATATCAAAAGGAAAAGTTTCAAGAAGGGAGACATAGTTTTGGGGTACAACAATAAATCTTTTCAACACCCAAAAAAAATCAGAATGCATTGGTTGGGACCATATGAAGTAAATACTGTCACAGATGGGGGATTTGTACAGTTCAAGGATTTGGGAGGAACATAACTCAGAGGAATGATCAATGGAAGTTGACTGAAACTATATAGTGACAATCGAACTCCTAGCACTTTAAAAAAAAATGCACTAGATAACAAAGGACTATGTGTAG
>JASDQU010682312.1:38182-48661 GCA_032191745.1 Picea mariana | reverse complement strand
TGCATGCACATTCTATTTTTAGTTAATGTTGTGTGCATGCATTTGCATGGGAAATTAGTTGGCATGTTTTCAACAATCTCCACCTTGACAACAATTTACTTGAAATATCAAACCCAAATTTATTCATCACCTTTCCTGCAAGCCAAGAGAAGCCAAACACCATCATAGCTCTGCAACTTCTCTAACAGTATTGTTATGTAAGCATGTATGCACGATTCTCTCCAATATGGACCATTCTGCCTCCATTAGTAACCTGTCTTATAAGCTGATGCACTTGTCCATTTTGATACGTTGGACTATTATTCAAATGCACAACACTTTGACCACCACATAACACCTCATCCTGCACCTCTCCAAACTTACCTAATAGATCCTTACATTCTTGGAAGACATAACCTGAGGTAGGTCTCCTCTTGTCCAAATCTTCTTAATCATAACCACAGACTAAATCACTGCAACCACTATAGGTGATACTTGTATTGTTGTGCTTCTAAGATATTGAAGCACCCATTTCCTTTCTCTTTACATGGTTTTTCCTTGTGTCTACCGACAACACCAACTGTATGTGAAATACTAACCATTTCCCGTCGCAATAATCAAACTTCCTACTAACATATGATACTCAAGACATATAACCCTTTTCTTATTCATTAGTTAAAACATAAACCTAAAGAAAAACTTACAATGGAAAGCCAAAGTGATTTTTCCGGTTTCACATTATTCATACCGAATTTCTTGGGTATATTCACCACATACTTCTTTTGTGATAACCAAAATTACCATCCTTCATGTCTCTGTGTATTTCCATGCCCAAGATTTATTTTTCTACTCCTAGATCCTTCATCCCAAACATCCTGACCAACTGAGCCAACCTCTTGATCTCAAACATGCTTGTGCTTGCTACAAGCATAACATTTAACACCAAGATAATAAATATACCATAAACACAATGGTTATACTTACTTCTTGTAAAATTTGGCTCACCATGAAGGAATCAAACATCTTGTATCATTTGTCTGGCATGCTTCAGACCATACAATGATTCGTGAGTTTGCAAACAAATCTTTTGTTGTGATTCTGAACTAACATTTCTGGTTGTTCCATATACATCCCCTTTTCCAAAAAACTCCATGTAAAACAGTTTTAACATCTAGCTGTATTAACTCAAGATCAAGTAACACAACTAGTGCTAACACAACATGAATAGAAACAAGCTTTGAACAACTGGTGAGAAACTTTCATGGAAATCAATACCTTCCAAATACCCTTATGCTACCTGTCATAATTTGAACCTTTCATATTTTACTATGTTTGATTTTATAAAATGAAATTCATCAAACATTGCATCTCTATTTATGATGATTTTGTGGGCAGTAAGATTCCACATTTTTCATCCCTTAACATCATCACCATATCAAAGATCTACCTACTTGATTTGGGTCTTACTTAGAATGATGATAAAAACATAAGCATCACAACCAAATAATTTCACATTTGAGTGATCACCATATGACATGTTCATACCTCTTCCAAAATCTTCTAATCTTTTGCAACTGATGGTGACTGAGTTACCAAATAACACAACCACTTTTTCCCACAACTATTGTTGCAACTTGGCATTACTCTACATGACCTTAAGATCCCAGCTTCCTTGCAATAATTTCCAAGCTCCATGGATACAAACCTACCTTCATCATATATTCTCAAACACTTTATTGACCCACCAATGTTCATTTCACTACAAATATCTAAACACATCAGCCTTTCTAAAAACCCATCTTTCTAACCTAGACACATTGCTCCACCTCGAACTTTGCATTTGAACAAATTTGACCAAATTTGGCCAAGCCAACCCAAGTGAATCTTTGTTTCTCACCTCCAGGAACTTCAAATTGGAGTCTTAGTGCTCCACCTTAACTCGAACATTCCCTTGACCAAATTTGGCCAAGCCGACCAAGTAATCCTTCACCGCTTACCTCCAGGCCCATTTATAATGGAGTTCACCAAGCCTTTTATAGGCTTCATTAAATGAATCCATGGACACAATAGCACGGGATACCCAAAAACATGTACCCAAGAAACCACGTGCTTTGACCTAAAAACCATATTTAACTCATTAACTCTTTCACCGAGTCAAGGTTAACCCAACATACATGCCCCCCCACATATTCAATCTACCTAAGTTTATGTCTAGCCTTTTTCATAGGTGACCCAATAAACCATGGTATGCATGCCTATCCAAGTCTCACAGACGTATGCCCATTTACACACAATTATTTATTTTACAACTCCAAAGTAAATACATTTTTTTTTCTTCATGGTGACTCAACCATCACCGCTCCGCAACCTCTTTACTACAGACAAATAAAACTTCATCAACCATACTTGTAGTTGGATTTTTTTTTTTGTGGAGTCCTCTTAGGATGCTTGTTGTCTTTTCCATCAATCCTTCTTGAGATGCCCAAATTTTCCACAGAACCAACATTTTTGCTTACCCTTATTGTCTTTTGACTTAGACCTGAATGTACCTTTCTAATCTTTCCCTCTTTCTGTAGATCAACCTTTGACCGCCATTGCTTCTGCAGTTGAGGTTTCTTTATTGGATCTTCTCCTCATCTCCTCAGACAAAAAATCTCCCACAATAGTATCATAGTCAACGATGTCTGTTTTGCTAAACCACATAGATGTGACCAGATGATCCCAAGATTTAGGCAATGAACACAATATCGTAACTTCCTTTTCCTCATTTTTCGTATTTTACTTCCATACTAGATAATTAATAAATCAGTGTATTGAAAACATTAAAACGATCAACAAATTTTGTACCTTCTTTCATTCGTAAGTTGTACAAATACCTCTTAAAGAAGATTATGTTCGTCAAGGAATTTTTCATATACAAACTCTCCATTATGTTCCATAAACCTGTTGTTCTCTCCTCTCCAACGGTGTTAAACAAAACTTCATCTGCCAGACACAAATGACTGGTACTGAGGGCTCTTACATCTAGATCTTCCTAGTCCTCATTTGTCGTGCTTGTCGGTTTCTTTTTTTTGCCCACCAATGCCTTTTGCAATCTTTGTTGCACAAGCAGATCCCGCATCTTGAGCTTCCATAGCTCAAAGTTATTCTTGTCGCTGAATTTATCCACCTCAAACTTAGAACTCTGCACTTTCTCCATTAGCACAAACCACCTTGAAACCACAACTTATATTTGAATCCCCAAAATATTTAATTAAAAAGGTTTAAGATAAATCACAAATATTTAATATATATATCTTTAAAACTTTTACTAAACAAAAAAAAAAGGTCCACAAATAATATTTTAATAGGGCATCCTCCACCCACTTTAATCATAAAGTCGATCCTCCGTATCAATAATGATAAAAGTCAACCACTCCTTTATTTAATTATATTTTGTGCTTAATAAAACCTCCCTTTCATGTCACAATTTCATACCATGAAAAACAAACAACCCCTTTCATACCATGGGTTTCCAGAGTTATCGCTCTTGCCTTGAATCATGTGGAGCGATGGTTATCTGATCTGAATGTGAGAAGGTTTTACTGACAAACTTTGCAAGTTACGTTAATGTACTTTATGCATCAAATCGATAAGAAGGCACAACACATAAACTGATAAATATTATGCAGAATTAAAAATGATTAAGTGCAGAAATTAAAGAAGGAATAACAACAACAAGAGAGAAATAGAGACAAAAGAAGTTTGATAATGGAGTTCACCAAGGTGTGGCTATGTCTCTGGGTTCCGCTTCCAGTGGTGGTCACTTTATTGCTCCTCTCCAAATGCTCAATTACATCAACAATATTATTACAATATGTTGCAAAACCACTATGAATCTGTTGTACATGAACTCCATGAACAGATGAAAAAGACCTCACCAAAATCCTCTCTCAAACGGGCTCAAAAGGCCTCTTACAACATGAGAACCAACAAAACTTGTCTTTCTTCTATAGGTTTTCTCTCCACATCCCTGAAACTAAATCATTGTTTTTTATGGAACACATGCCTGGTTTATGTAGAAAAGAGTTGGGGGTTGAAATCCCAACTTCCTACAATTTTCTGGCTTGAATTTGGGCTCAAATCCCATCAAATATGGTCAAAAAACCATAAAATCAGGCATAAAATATTAAAAATTGGTTGAAAAACCTTATAATAAGGTTAAAACCCCACTTCTGTGACTTAATATGGCGCGCAGCCCCTGGTTCTTGGCTTCCGATCGCATGTAAGGTGCCCTGGTTGACAGGGTAGCCCCGTCGACCGAGTGCTTTCCCCTTTACTCCAAAATACGTCACAACAAAATTAATTTGGGAGGCGGTTTTAACAAGCCACCCCCCTTTGCACACTTGGTTAGTGCAATGTGGTTAATATTTGGTGCCGAGGAGGTTATGTGTTCAACCCTCATCGGTGTCATTTTCAATGGCATAATACCTTCTCTTGAGCTTAAAAGGTTTTATTACCATATGTTGACCAAGTGTCACTTGTAACTCAGTTGGTTGCACCCTTTGAGTTAAATAGTTTCCTTGTCTGGAGGTCGAGGGTTTGAATCCTATGGAGGTGTAACAAATTTTGACCTGGCCCTTATTGGGCTAATCCGGAGTGCCATGTGGCACCACTGGATTGGGCCATGTGTCACTGCCAGATTGGCCCAAGTACACCCAGTTAGCTGCCACTTGTCTGCACAGTCAACACTATACCTGCCACCTATATGCCATGCCATGACTGTACACTTCCATGTCATTGCCATCTATCATTTTTACCCTGCCATGTTTCACAACCTGGGCCTGCCACATCAACATTCATACAGTTGAGTCACTTGCCACATCAGCCTCTGAAAATGACAAAACAGACTGACACATGTCAGCTTCTGGTGTTGCCACATCAACATCTGTATGATCCATACGACTGACATTACCCTACCATGTGTCATGTCGACATACTCTTGACGTTAGCAGTATGGATTGTTGACTTTGACTTTTTTCCTATTTGGGAAAAACTTCAGATTGCGATAACTTTCACAAACGGACTCGGATTTTCGATCCATTTATACCGTCGAAAATCTTAAAATGAGCACTTCACGATGGTGTAGTTTTATTGAGCATTGGAGAACTTTGATTTTTGAGCATATCGGGATCCTCCTGGATCACACCTCCCCACTGGAAACTTTTGGACCACCAAAAGTCTGGTTTTACTCAGGTAGGAAGAGAGGGTATTGCCTCCCCACTTGCCATGTATCATCCATCCTCTTTGCTTGGAAAATAATCACCTGAATGACCACAACAAACATGAAAATTGAAATAAAATTGTTTATCAAAGTAATTATACCATCTATTGCACAATCATCTACATTCTTTGTCAAATTTAGCGGCCATACACCATTGAATAACAACAAACTAAACGACAATATTGAATATGCGAATGAGAATGAAAAAACATGCTTTATCTTCTGAACAGGAACAATAACCAATGTATGCATTTGAACCTCATGTTGTACTTCTTGTGACACTTCATGATTGTTAGAAACATACTTAACCATTTCATGTTTAGCATCACTTTCTTTCTTATTTTTTACAGACATAAGTGTTAACATCTTGATTGCATTTACCATTCTTTTTAATTGCCCTGTAGTTGCAAAAGACCTGCCAATTTTCATGCGATGAGCATGAACAATGTACTCTTTCCCATCTTTCTTGAAGCAATATTTGTTTTCCTTCCTATAAAAGATGGATTTTCTACCATAAAGGTATGGGATTCCCAAGACAATTCCACATATGTCCAGTGGAACTATATCAAGCTCTACTTCATCAACATACTTAGAAGTGATTGCAAACTTAATTTTACATTGCTTGGTTACTTGCAAATTATTATCACCACATATCCATCCCAATGGATATGGTCTAGGATGTGGCTTAGTTTCAAGTCCCAAATTATTTACAACCTCTTCACTGATTAGATTGGATTGTGATTCATTGTCTACACGAGTATCAACTTTAACATGATTCATTATGACCCTTATGTGGAAACTTTCATTCCTTTTACCCTCATCATTTACAACATCTGAATTAGAAGAGCCAATACTTGCAACATAAGTTATACCTCGGATTCCCATAGCTACAATTTTAGTCTCATCACCTGAGTCTGATCCCATATCCACTTGAATTGTTGCAACTGTGGTCTTCTTTCTCCCTTGATTGACATACTTCTTTGGCTTCAAATCAAGATGTAAGATCAAACAATGTTCTTCATCATGGCCTCCATTCCTGTAATGCTTGCAAGTAGGCTTCTCCTTCTTTGTTGTGGTTGTATTCTTCTCTTTCTCTTTGCATTTCCCTGAATCCTTTCCTTGTAAGGCATTTGTAGAAAAACTATCTCTAACATTCCTTTTACCCGATTCAATGTGAATGGCTTGTACACACACTTCATCAAAGTTAGAAGGATTTAACATAAGAATAGTATCCTTGAGACAAGAATGCACACCACCAATATATTTTAGAAGTGTCTCATATAAAGGAATACCCAATATCAATGCTTTCTTACAAAATTCTTGAGTATACTCTTGTACACTTTGACCTTTAGCTTGCTTTAAACTTTGCCAATTCATTATTTCTTGTTGCATGTATGCTAATGGATAGAAATGTTTCTTCAATGCAGTAACAAAATAGTTCCAAGAAGAGATTATTTTACCACTTTTCCTGAGATCATCTTTATTTTTGTTTTCCAAGCATATGAGAGTTGTGACTCCCAATTTGAGACTAGCAAGCTGGATCATTGTTTCATCATCAACAATCCTTTGTATCCCGCAATAGACTTCAAGCTATCTAACCCAATTATCTAGCTTCTCTTCATTTAATTCACCATCATAAGTGGGTAATTCAAATTTTACATCAAGCTTTAATAAAGGCAATTCAAAAGAATGATGAGTTTTTTTAGGTTGCTTATCCTTGGACGAATGTACACTTGCTTCACTTGTAGATGACAAAGATGAAGGGGAAGAAGGTTATGAAGTTCCACCACCTCCAACTCCTCCTTCCACTCTTACTGAAGATTCACCTTCTTCAACCTTTGGAATTCTTCGTTGTCCTATTTCATGGTAAATCTCCTCCACCATGGATTTCATTAATTGAAATGCCTCAAAGAAGTCATCTTCAAATGCATAAGAACCTAACTTCCTCATTGAAGCCATCTCCTATTTACGAGGTCTCCTTTGAATCTCTAGATTAAAAGCCTCAAGTTGGCCTTCTCCTTGCTTGAGTTTGGCTCTGGTGAGCATCCAATGCTTGCAATTCTTATCAAACCTTCAAAACCAAATGCTTTGATACCAAACAATTGATTTGAATGTGAGAAGGTTTTATTGACAAACTTTGCAAGTTAAGTTTATGTACTTTATGCACCGGATCGATAAGAATGCAAAACACATAAACTTATAAATATTATGCGAAATTAACAATTATTAAGTGCGGAAATTAAAGAAGGAATAACAACAGCAAGAGAGAAATAGAGACACAAGAAGTTTGAAAACAGAGTTCACCAAGGTGTGGCTACGTCTCCGGGTCTCACTTCCAGTGGTGACCACTTTATTGCTCTTCTCTGAATGCTCAATTACATCAAAAAGTTGATTACGATCTGCTACAAAATCACTATGAATCTGTTGTACATGACTTCCATGAACAAATGAAAAAGACCTCACCAAAATCCTCTCTCGAACGGGCTCAAAAGGCCTCTTACAACATGAGAACCGATAAAACTGGTCTTTCTTCTATAGGATTTCTCTCCACATCCCTACAAAAAAATCATTGTTTTTGATGGCACACAGGAATGTTTTATGTAGAAAAAGAGTTGGGGGTAGAAATCCCAACTTCCTCCAATTTTATAGCTTGAATTTGGGCTCAAATCCCATCAAATATGGTCAAAAAAGCATAAAATCAAGCATAAAATATTAATATTTGGTTGAAAAACCTTATAATAAGGTTAAAAACCCACTTTTGTGACTTAATATGGCACGTGCGCCCCTGATTATCGCCTCCCGATCGCATCTAAGGTGCCCTGGTCGCATGTAAGGTTCTTTGGTCGGCGGGGTAGCCCCGCCGACCTGGCGCTTACCCCTTTACTCTAAATTACATCAAAACAAAATTAATTTGGGAGGCAGGCTTAACAAGACACGCCCCTCCGCACACTTGGTTAGTGCAATGTGGTTAATATTTGGTGCCGAGGAGGTCACAGGTTTGACCCTACTTGATGCTATTTTCAATGGCATAATACTCGCTTTTCCGTTTAAAAGGTTTTGTTGCCATATGTTGACCAAGTGTCACTTGTAGCTCAGTTGGTTGCACCCTTTGAGTTAAATCGTTGCCTTGTCCGGAGGTCAAGGGTTTGAATCCTACAGAGGTGTATCAAATTTTGACCTGACCCTTATTGGCCTAATCTGGGGTGCCACATGGCACCACTGGATTGGGCCACGTGTCACTGTCGGATTGGCTCAAGTACACCCAATTAGCTGCCACTCGTCTGCATAGCCAGCATTGTACCTGCCACCTACATGCCATGTCATGACTATACACTTCCACATCACTGTCAACTATCATCCATACCCTACCATGTGTCGCGACCTGGGCCTACCACATCACTGTACGAGATTCCATGTTAGCATCCGTAGAGTCGAGTCACCTGCCACATCAACCTCTAAAAATGCCAAAACTCTCTGACATGTGTTATCTTCTGGTGCTGCCACATCATCGTCCGTATGATCTGTACGACTGAAATCACCCTGCCATGTGTCATGATGATGTCAGCAGTACAAACTGTTGACTTTGACTTTTTTCCTTTTTGGGAAAAACTTCAGACTGCGATAACTTTCGCATACAGACTCGGATTTTCGATTCGTTTATACCGTCAAAACTCTTGCGATGAGCACTTCGTGATGGTGTATTTTTCTCGATCATTGGAGAAATTTGATTTTTAAGCATGTCAAAATCCTCTTGGATCATTATCCACGGGTGTCACAACTTAGACAAGGGTATCATGCGACACTTTTCCAAGATACCCTTGAACTCACGTAGATCTATCTCTTGAACTCATGCAGGTCCAAAGTTATCGCTCTTTCCTTGAATCATGTGGAGCGATGGTTATCCATGGGTGTCGCACCTTAGACAAGGGTATCCTACAACACTTTTCCAAGATACCCTTGAACTCACGTAGATCTGTCTCTTAAACTCATGTAGGTCCACTCAACTTCACTAAATTCACTCTGATATCCAACGACTGGATTATGTTCTCCTTCGCTCTCAGATCCTTCAACTTTGCACTCTGATACGACTTCCTAGGTAGCGGAAGAATAAACGTAACAATATTTTAATGGCAAAGAAAATAAAACCAAGAACAAACCAGACACAACAACAATCACACAATTGACACAATGATTTACGTGGAAACCCGATATGAGGAAAACCACGGGGCAATGTTAATCAATATTCTTATTATTCGAGGGAGAATTAGAATAGCCAATCACAGACATACAACCATCCTCTCCTCTCTTCCCACATAGTGTCCTACACTACATTGTTTCTCTTCACCTCTATGGGTATGCTCGTATATATAGCATATATCAAACAATTAAACAAATTGATTACAATCTGATCCACCATTTACACAACATGTTCATTGAAGAGTGCATGCATGCACATTATATTTTTAGTTAATGTTGTTTGCATGCATCCGCATGGGAAATTACTTGGCACATTTTCAACATGTACTATAGAGAGATTCAATGAATGGGACTACTTTTAGCTATCTTACTGTGTGCATGCATATGAGCATGTTCCCATTCATGCATGATCACATAGTTAGGGACACGTTTGTGTTAACTTTTAACCCATGACTAAGTACTGAATACAAGACTGAATGAACACTTAATGCATGGGATTAATATAGTCAAGGAATTTAATGTACCTCCATAGCTCTCTCCTGTAATGTAAAACTCTTTATTTTTATATCAAGGGAATCTTTCCAACCAGTTGACCAAGAAGACGTATGAATCTTCAGCTGCAATTGTAGGGTTAGAACTATTTTAATTCATTTATTTTGAAAGTATTCAATGTAAAATGCTAAAAAGGAAAATTATAATATACACAACATACATCAGACCAGTTTGTCTATCTCCAAACTGGGATATATCTGAAGAAGTGTTGGTGTAAGAAAAACCAACCCCAGCAAGGGCATCCAAGAACAATATATTGGCCACTACATGCAAATAGAAAAGAATTGATGTCAAACCTGAATTGGCTTGCTAGTGAAGGTTTCTAAATATTACTATTCGATTTATATTTTCAAACATTTTTCTGGATAACACTGTATTAGAATCTATATTTTGCAACATTTCTAATGGACGCTTCACTCACTCATAATAAAACAAGTGAAACCACTCTTAGTGAAGAAGAGAACAATACTGCCAATGTGTGTGTGTAA
>JASDQU010682311.1:50222-60572 GCA_032191745.1 Picea mariana | reverse complement strand
TCCTCATAGCGTATTGATAACTTGACACGATAGGTTGACTGCGTGTTTAAATTTTTCAAATGGGAATGTTGCTCATGGTGTTTATGGTATGAATGCCCACTGTGTATGCTATGCATATTATTTGGGTTGCACACTCAGAGATAGTCATAGAGTTTTTAAACATGGCTTTGTTGCTGCTCGATTATTTGTATTATGAGATTAGGCCTGCTGTTGATGCCTCATTGAATTAGATGGATAGCCCAACTTTTTGATTATTTAGAGTCAAAGAAATTTGGGCTTGTACAGTCACAGTATTACACTTGTGTTGATTGAATTGTTTTGTGTTTTTTACAGCGTAGTGTGAGTTGGAGTGGTGATTGTTGGCTGTCTGTTTAAATGACGAGTTAGGGTTGTTGCAATTTAAATCTGGATTATTGGATTGACTGTCCACTATGTAGGTTTAACGAATGTCACGCATTTTAACAATGACAGGAACAATTGCAGTGATAGTATAACTTCATTGAGATTTTGATACATGACTTTTGAGTGTATTTGATGATTGAAGTAATGTGTGGGCAGTGGTTTTTTTGATGATGAACAGAGTGGAAATGGTTACTATTATACATTTGAGAATTGTCTTAAATTATCAAATGAATAAATGAAAGGAACAAGGCTCCCTTACAGAGTATTGTGGGATGGATACTGTCTTGTTGATGACACTGTCTTAAGTATTTTATTTCAAACAATGAGCAAGTTAATGCACATAATTGTTTGAACTTTACACAATAATTGTTTTGGGTCTCACTGGTCATTTGGTTGAGGTGTTTCCTTTTTACAGAATGGTTTATGGATCACTTCATTAATTTTATGAACAATACCCTCTCTCATTCCCCACCATTATTTTTCTTTTCACTAATTACAACCCCATCACCTTCCCACATTCATTTTTCACTCCCTGTTCTAAAATTGATTACAGCCAAGAAAAAATATATGTTGAAGCAGTTGGAAGTAGCAATGTCTTGGTTTGATTACAATGATGTTTTCTTTGGTTTGCATTACAGTTGATTGTTTGTTGTCCTTGAGCAGTAACCATGTTATTTTACCCTTCATTATATCATGTTTCGCTCAATACAAACCCCTTGCGTATCCCAGCACCCTATGTTCACCCCTACTCATTGACAAACAATTGAAAAATTTGTATGGATTGGATTGCATGAGTCTGATACGTTGCTGAGCCAAAATCTATTTCATATTTTTAAAGAGTTGTCATTTATGGTTATTTAAAATATAATTTTCTAATCAATCATGCATGCACGAATGAGTTTTTTCAGTCGAGGTAGCTATGGAAGAGGCAACAAAGGGAGAGGTAATTGGAACCGAGGCCCAGGAAGGCCAAGGTTCTCCATACATTTTGATGCTGCCTCACAAGATCTTGGCTAGTTGTTTCATAATGGATTTTTCAATTGGATTTGGAAAGGAGTGGTCCAACCTAGGCCTTAGAGGCCTCCTTTCCAAGCTCCGCAAGCCCCTGGTATCCCTGTGCCTCCTCACATCTCATTGCATCTTGAGGTTCCTGAAACTGATGGATGGAAATATATTGTTCACCCGACAGTCTCCCAACATCGTGGCTGGCCTAATTTATACCTACTTGCTCCTTCACCTATTAATCCCATTGTTCAAGATGCCCCCCACTCACCAGTTCAGTCCTCTTATGCTAAAAAAGGTTGAAAACCGAGGCCTACCATTCCCTTGACAAAGGAAAAGCCACTACTTCCCCTTCCTTACCCTCTAATGGCTATGACAAATACATGTCTTCCCAGATGCATTTGAGGGACAATTTTTCCCACTTGATCAGTGAGATTAGGCCTAAAGACACAACACAACCAAAGGCAATTTCAGGGAAATTGAAGGGTGACAACAACAATCAAGGGAAGATTGCATCTCAGAGTGGGAAATATGGTTTTTGAGTTGTTATGTTATTTATGGTTGATGATAGTTGACTTTAGAAATTTTGGACATCATGTTTTCTTTGGATATACGAGTGATATATTTTTTGAAGATAATTTCAAATATTTTGAGATAAATTGTCAAAATCTGCATGTGATGATGGAAGTCACAAGGAGGTGTTTGCTTAATTAACTATTTATGTTATGATTATTAAGATATAAAGGGAGTCACAAGGGGTCCCACCTACTAGTTATTATTTATTTAAAAATCCCTTATTATGATTATTACTCTTCCCCTTAACTAAAAGTTGGTTGAGTCTTTTAATTAACTTAACTAATGAGTTGGTTCAACTACTTCAACCAACTCTAATTTGTTTAAAGGAAAAAGGAAAGGGAGGAACAAGAGGAGGATAGAAGGAGAAACATACTAAGGTTTTCTCTTTGTGTTATGCTGAGATAGTTCAATTTTCATTCATTTATTAATTTATCACAAGCCTAATTCTTTTTATGATAGCAGGGTCTTATTGTAGACTGCAAGATTC
Organism: Picea mariana; assembly: GCA_032191745.1. NCBI lineage: Eukaryota > Viridiplantae > Streptophyta > Pinopsida > Pinales > Pinaceae > Picea > Picea mariana. Next base: position 58,105 of record JASDQU010682311.1, on the reverse strand, counting down.
GGGGCTGAATTACATCATTTAGACACTTGTGTTTCAAAGGTGTTGATCTATCTTTGATAGTCTGTGTAGACTTGTCTGTTTGTAAATTAGTTTTCATGACTGACAAAGGCTATTGTGCAGAGTTGAGTGGGCAACAATCTGTGGCAAGCTGATCCAACTTTTAGAGTTCAATTTTTGATTTTCTGTCGGAGGTCCTTTCGTATGTTCCATAGGGGATGTCTAAGTTTGACTTTTGTCCTAAATTTTCACATGAAATTTTGTAAAAGAATGACTCTTTGGTGAATTGGAATGAAATAAAGGATTTCTTTATGTATCATCTGTATTGATTATCATCTTGGTGTCATTACTTCTGTCTTTACATTTATTTCATCAACTGTTATATTCAGAAAATTATATAAAAAATAAATTTCCAGCAAGCATTTTCTTTTTAAATAAAAGACTAGCCTAAGCACTGGTAATTAATACTTGTGAGTTAGGATGTTATTTTTGTTGGCTATAAACATAGGGTGATATTCCCGTCTATTTTTCTTTAGCCAAGCAAAATCTGAAAATCCTTGAGTAAGATCATTTCATATCTTTTCCTCAACAAGTCGTAATTACTTTAAGAACATGATTTATCCACTTGACAAGTTTATTTTTTCAAATATCATGGATAAAGATAATCCAACTAATCCTTTGCACTGATTTTTGAAGTTTGTGGCATGCTAGTAAAGTATCCATTGAAATATTGAGAAATTGATGTCACTTTGTCAAAAACATTATCAAGATATCCCTTCATATTATATGGGTGTCGGTTCATTAGTTCACAATTTCCCCCGGTACCAGTAAAGTTACCTTAAACATTGTCTCCCTTTAAATCACATCCAAATATTGACTTTAATCTATAGATTTCGGTATTGATCTCTGTGATTCCCTTTATCAACTTCTCCCACTCCTTAAAGAGGCTAGCTAATAATGTAAATGACGGATCCCAATAGAACCATGATCCAGTTCTGTTTCATGATCTTTACATCTAGCAATTCTCCAACCAAATTCACTCCAATTTCTTTATCTTCACATTTATTTTCAAACTGAACAGAGGGAAGTTATGCAACATACTTTAGCATGACATATAGTAATTCTTTGCAAATATTTTTCCAATCCTCCTGCCTCAGATCCTGTGCTAATTAATTACATAGGAAGCTCAAAGGTTTACTGTAAAAGTGTTTCATTCTTGCAATCTTTAGAGATGTGATTGTTTGTTGTAACGACCCCTTTCGTTATGACAACAAGCGAAGCAAAGTGCCACAGTCAACCACACCCAAAAGAATGAACACAATGCATGTAGATCATGCAACAGACAACACCGACTCTATACGCTGGCACATCGAGCAACTGGGAAAAACATGCGTAAATCAAGGAAGGAACGACTACCCGCCCAGCACAAACACAACAAAGCATACAAGCTAAGGGACAACATCCCCATCCCAACACAATGACCTTGACAACCAGTGACTAGAACCTCTATGGTGCGCAACCAATTTCCTGAAGGCGTTACAACCCAAGCACCCACAAGGAACTTACAACGATCAAACAACACTCACAATGGAAACACATACTCTGACCGAGTTATCATTCACTGCTATTCAATAGGATGTGCCATGATATCCTCTTCTGGAATCATGTCATCCCTAGGTGATAGATGCGACAATAACCATGGCACAACATAACCTAACTGAACCAAGGAATCAAGAAAATCCAACACTCTAGGAGCTGAAATAACTGACAAGAAGACTACGCCCACACCCCAAGCAATAGGTTGACAAGACGCAAGGTGACGTCCTTCGAAGAAAACACACAAGCTAAAAAATGAATTCACCGACAACCCAACCAATGATCAAGTCTTAAATTAGTCAATAATTACAATCTAATTTAACACTAATTACAAATCTAAATTAGCAAGTCTAAATCACAAATTAGTCAATAATTTACAATCTGATTAAACATTAAATACTAATCCATTTTAGCACGTCTAAATTACAAATTAGTCAATAATTTACAATCTGATTTAACATTAGATACAAATCTAATTTAGCAGTTGCCAATATATAACAGTATAACAATAACAATGTGTAATTCTATGAATATAACACTATTAACCATATGAGCTCCCAACACGCGGTTTATTAAATTCCATTCAGATGCTTATTCCATTAGGTAACACACTGCCCTTCAATTATATTTTAAATTAGCAGTATGTATCTTTGTGTAATCAATTCACTACCAACATGCTGGGTAAGACATTCAATATTAAATTGCCATGGGAATGCGAATAATTTCGTTCATTATACCCTATATAACTGTCGACTATTATTACGAGTAACCCATATAAAAGGGCAGTCAATTCAATAATGATAACTGTCAACACGGTCACACAATCAAGCTGTCAAATTTAAGATTACTATCAACGCTCTCCTTCAACATTGAATTTGCTGAGTAAAAACATTTACTATCATCATATTAAAACTGTCCTAAAAATCAATACCTATACGGTGACATACGAACCATATCTCTATGCCACGTACTATCCTATCAACAACCATCAGTTTATTAATTACGTTACGACAATTGCATCATAAAATCGCCAGGTAACTGTTAGCTACTAAATACATCACGGTGATAGCAAAGGGGTTGGGGTATATTTAAACGAAAACGCAGATGAATAAATAAAAACACAGGCATAATAACAATGTCATAATGATTTATAAAAGCGTAGGTAATCACCATTCCCGCATATAAAAATGCCAGCCCAATAGAAAATCGCAGACTATGTAAACAAGTCATAATGGTATATATATAAAAATGTAGGGAATCACCATAATAGATAATATATAAGATAAATAAATACTTCACGCCAACCACAGATAAAACAAAATGCAGATAAAAGGAAATGATATAGCAGATAAAAACCCAGATATAAGGAAATAATATAGAAGATAAAAATGCCATCCACAGATAAGGAAATAATTCACGCCATCCACAGATAAAAAAAAAACGTAGATAAAAGGAAACAATATAGCAGATAAAAACACAGATATAAGGAAATAATATAGCAGATAAAAATGCCATCCACATGCAAAAAAACCATCCACTGGAATCATAATGATATATGGCAAATCACAGGCTATGTAACAAGTCATAATGATATATATAAAATGCAGGGAATCACCATTCTCGCAAGTAAACACCATCCACAGGAAAAAAATGCCATCCACATGGATCATAATGATATATAGCAAATCGTAGGCTATGTAACAAGTCATAATGATATATATAAAACATATGGAATCACCATTCCTACAGGTAAAATGCCATCCACAGGAAAAAAAAATGCCATGCATAGGAATCATCATGATATATAGCAAATCACAGGCTAGCATGTAAGAAAGAATGAAAAAGGTTTAGAATCATATCTCTTTTAACGAAATGCTTGTGCAACTTACTGACGTGATTACACAGTGAGGGCAGGAGTTGCTTCAAGGAAGTAGTCATTCAAGGATTAATTCAACAGAAGAAAAATGAAATGTTGTTTCAAGGATTAAATCGAATGTGTGGGCAACCTTCTGAAGCGATTACACTAAGGATTTCTTCAACAGTAAAAACTAATTAAAATCTGGACTTGTTTAAGAGTCATTCAACAAAAAGAGAAGCAGTAGAAGATCGCAACAAGAACAGTCAATCATAGGAGTATAATATACACCAACCATAGCAAGGATCAAACATTCAATGTAGATTTTTTCATTCACATGAAGTTGCAATATTAGATATCAACCATGAACAATCAAAAGGGGTAGACTTCTGGGAAAAACATCCTTCACTCACCATCCACGTACAAAAAAGAAGGGCGTTAGAATCTATAGGTCGCTATGCACCGAAGTGACGACCGTCGATTCGGATCCCAGCCAACTGCTCAGGGGTGGACTGACGAACTAGGGATGAGGATGAAGTAAAAGGCACATCTCTTCAAAACAAATCAACAAAACCAAAAGGACGGTCACAACGTTCGGGGATCGAATGCCAAGGGAATCAAGTCAAGTAGCGAGCTTAAGGCTATGGGTAAATTAAGTTCTCAATTAAAATGCTAAGTCCAACACCTTATTTACATAGTTAAAAGAAAATAATTGAAAGCGTAAGGTGGATAATAATCTACCATGCAGAATAAGAGTAAGAGTACCATAGCCCAAGGTCACAACTCCGAGTCATTGTCCCACGTTCTCCATGCAACTCTTGCTTACTGATCGATGAGACTTCACCGGTACCTCCCAGCCAATGCTAGGGGTACTCTTCTTCCCTCTTATACCCTCGAGCCATAAAGGGGAAACACACACTAAACTAGAGAACAACTAGCTCCCAGCTTGCCTCACAAGGCTGAGCTACCACTTCTCACCGAGCTGGGTATCCCAACTCCCACAAGATAAGTCAATCAAGTCTAAAATTCTGCAGCATAATGTTATGCATAACAGAGGAGATCCATCATCCTTCTCCTCCATCCTTTATATAGATTTTCTAAGTCATTTTCTTTCCCAATTTCCCATTTAATTTATTGTTCAAAAATTTAATTCAGAAAAATCCTCCCCGTACATGTGTCACCCATCCCCTTCATTGCACCAAAAATTAATTTAATTAATTATTTAATTACTCCTATTTCTCTCACCCACCTAAAAACATTCCTAGAATCGCTCCTTGGTGTCCTCATAGTTCCTTACACATTTTAATGAATTACCCCCTTACTAATTTACTAGTTGAGATCAATTTAGAAAGTTCTTAATGGCAAGATACCTTACTAAGTTAGTCATTCTGCTTTTTCCTTATGTTTTCCTCTCTTTATGTTTCCCTCTTTTTCCCTTAGTTTCCTAATTCTTTTAAATTTCCCTCTTTCCCTTTTTATCTAAAACTCAAATTAGCAAGTGTAGGAAATTACCCTTTTCCCCTTTCTCTTTTTAATTAATAAATTTTGAATTAGCATAAGTAACAAAAAAATCAATTCCCCCCTTTTTAAAAATTTAATCCCCCAAAGTAATTTGATTTTAATAATTTAATCAAGTTTCTTACCCCCTTTTTGTCACATGTTTAAAGAGATTATTATTATTATTATTATTATTTTACCACAAGTATTACTTTAGACCTAGATTTTAATTTCCAAGGCTAGGCAACATTTTAATTAGGAAAAAAAAAATTGTTTTTAAAACTTTCTCATCACATCATTCGTTCTAAGGCCATCTAGGTTTATTCACTTATTAATTAACAATGAGACGTGCCCTTCAGGACGCACTAGGTTCTCCAAGGGTGCCACTCGCCTCATTATTTTTCCCTCGCGCGACGTGCCCTTTAGAACGCACTACGTGCTCCAAGGGTGCCACTCACCTTTTTCTGTTTTTCTTGCATGACGTGCCCTTCAGGACGCACTACGTGCTCCAAGGGTGCCACTCGCCTTTTTCCATTTTTCTTGTGCGACGTTTCCTTCAGGACGCACTACGTTCTCCAAGGGTGCCACTCACCTTTTTCCATTTTTCTTACGTGACGTGCCCTTTAGGACGCACTACGTTCTCCAAGGGTGCCACTCACATCTTCACTGACTTGGTAGACATGAAAAACCCCTAGAGTTAATACTCCGTTAGGTGATATTGTGGGAGACTAAGGGCCTCTAAGGAACAAGGCCCCTTCCTTATTGTGTACCCCTTAGAATCATTGTGAGTGACTGTCGTAGTCTTCGCTCATGACATCGTGGGTCTTCTCGAACTAGGTAATCGTTAACCTATAGTTTGAGCCACAACGAGAGTGATAGTATGCTGTGGCAGGGATGCTGTCCATAATTATGATTATATTGGAAGTTATAATCATAATTTGCAGTCATAAGGGAAGAACGTTGCATATTGACCGTTCTCATATTCATGATTTGGCTTAACGCCATCCATGGTTCGATAGTTTTTTTTGAAAAAGGGCGGCCAATAAGTGAAAGCAAGTATAATTATCCCAACTTAGAAACCTTGAGTCGACAGTACAAAGAGATTACCACTGTTGTTATTAGTTTTCATCCATACAATACTCTCAAGAGAATGAAATATCGGTTCTAGTTAATAAATTAAGAGTACCACTCGCATTCTTCATACCACATGAGTTTGATTTGTTCAAAATTTTCTTCAATATATGCAGTGGATTCGCTGGTCATAAAAAATATACACATTGTGCTCTCCATGTATGAGATCGATGAAATTGCTTGTAGCCCATCTATCTTCCTTTTAAAAATATATATTTTTTATTTCCTCCAACGACACAAGGGTCAAATGACAAACCCTTTAATTGGACCACAATCGAAAGAAGGAAGATAATGTATGGTGTCTTTGAAATATTTCTAATAGAAGTAATTTGTTGGACATAAGCTTTCAATAGATTGCTTATTCTCTCTTTATTAAAAGGTTAGAAGAATAAAGTATATCATAGATAACAAAAGGGGTTGTATAGGTCCAAAAATGAATTTACGTGAGCCAATAAGATATAGTAATATATGCCTTCCACCTTTTCGTATGTTAGAGTATAACATAAAGGTTTGGATTAAACCAACATCATAAAAAGAAGAAACATGATATAAACCCAAAGCCATATTTAAATTATTGGAGAGAAAACGTGGGTCATGTAACATAAAATAATATGTTGGTTTGTTATACATAACATGGACTTTTGACATAAGTGTCATCAATGTCAATAATGCAAGGAGTAAGTAAATGGCTATGTTTATACATAAGGTGAGTACCATGATAAATTTCATAAGAACAATGCGTCAATATTTAACCATAATAAGAGAAACTTTGCACATGTAGTGTGACTCGAGAGGGAGCTTGGCAACGCTTTTTCGACTGAGTAATGTTGACATAAATATTTGTCAACAGTATATTAAGCAGACTTCAAGTAACTAGATGTCAATTCCGGTAGGCATATCATATGGATATCACGATTACTCAATTTTGGATGTGACAAGTGGAAAGAAACCACGAGGTAAAAAGATAACACATTATGTGACACATTAACATCACAAAGAGAAACTCATATGATAAAATTATATCAATGCTATCCAGGCACATGATACATGTCAATCCAGTCAAGATGGAAATCTCAGAGGGAATACATGATAATATTGCAAGGATAGGGAATACAATTATATCAAGGAATAGGTTCCCACACTAGACCACAATGCATGAAACTGGTTATGATAAATAGCGAGAAAGCATTGGATGACAATATGACAAGGTTCCACATCCAAGAAGCCCAATAGGCCTTAGGCATGGGTTTTATATAAAGGGGAGGTGATGCAGGAGCATCACTGGCAAGCACATGGAGCAGGACCTATCAACATCTGGGAGTCTATACGAAATCTCAATGCTGGCAGTTGCAACAGATATTTTGAAGTACGCCTTAACTCAGTGTCGAAACAATATTTTGAGGCACGCTTGAGCGATCATGAGAAAAGTGGGAGTTTCCACTCCAACTCTGGAATGTGACTGGACTAAGATAGCCGTAGGTTAGGTTTTGATGTAGACAGGTAGTCAGGAGGAACCCTAAGAGCACTCTGAGATAAATAGAGGTTTTCTATGCCCAAATGAGGCTAGCTGGAAGTTAATAGGAGTTTTCTGAGTTTTCAGTTTTTGTTTTTCATTACAGTTGTAGCCATTTTCATTTCGGAATATAACAGAGGAAAATTGACCCAATGGATGGTGTGGACATTGTTTTGCAATTCCCTATTATCGTGTTTTCATGAATGAATGAATGAATTTCGTTATGAATAGATGGAACTGTGAATGTTAGGAGAAGTTTCAATTGTTTCTCTTCTGTCGAGTGGTGCAAGGTGT
>JASDQU010682310.1:38892-49073 GCA_032191745.1 Picea mariana | reverse complement strand
AGAAACTTGGTTGTTGGTAAACTCAGATTTTCTTTGACTACACGATTTTAGCCTCTACAGCTATCTCCATAGACTTTGTTGATATTCTTGAAATAAAAGACGAATCCACGATTGATAAATTAATGTTAAAACTAAGGTTGTTTTAGGACATCTTTAGAGCCCAACATTTTGGTGTCGTTGTCGGGGAGAATGTCAAAGATAGCATAGGTTGTGTCTCTGGAGGATGAGGTATTGAAAACGGAAGGTAAGAACCTACGTAGGCAACAAGTAAAATGCTTATGTCAGTGCCTACCTTCAGCTGATACATAGAGGTCATATAGGTACTTAGAATTTTCTGTGAAGTGTGTATGACTAAGAAGAAAGAACCTGAAAAACCAAACCCCCACCAAAAACTACAAAAGGCCGTGGCTCGGTGGCCCCTGGAAGAAGAACTTTCATAGACGACATCATCCGAAAAGTTGAATCTCAAGCTTCATTTGGACCCCAGGAAAGGTTCTACCCGAATCCCTCAAGCAACAAATTCACCAATTGCAGCCCATGCTGAGGTTCATAGCAGAATTGAAAGGATTGAACAAAGTTTTCAAAATACAGATCTTCCACCTCTTAGCCCTTTAGACGAGGGAAACTCTTGTAATCTGGAAGAAGGAGAAGGGGAGACCAACGGGGTTGCTAAAGCAAACCCATCACCTAATCCTGGATCTCCTATGATAGGAGAAGGTATACCTAAAATCCCAGAGAGAGGTAGCACGATTAAATCCCCTAGGGGATTAAGTAATCAATCACCTCAAATAGGACACCCACGCCAAGAAATTCCTGAAGATTATTGGCATATTTTCGACCAAATGGTGCAACAAAATCAACCACGAGCCCAAACTTCCACTTTGGAATATCTGATAGTTGATCCAATTGCTAATGCCCCCATGAAAGTGATCCCATTACGAATCTGCCAACATTTCATGGAGTAATTTCAAAGGACCCTGATGCATTCTTATTCGAATTTGATGTCCTCTGTAGAGGATATGAATACACCTTTGAACCCCAAAAACTGAAGTTGTTCCCTTCCACCTTGAAAGGAGCAGCTTTGCGCTGGTTTATGGGATTAGGAGGAGGAACCATAAATTCTTGGGATGAAATGAAACAAACCTTCCTCACAAAATATCAGGATTATTGTAGGACCAGGGATCTAAGAGATGAAATATTTCAAATGACTACAAAATAAAATGAGACACTAGAGGAATATGTTGAAAGGTTTTAGTATAACTTGCAAAGATCACCATACGACACACTACCAGGTGAGGTACCTAAAGCCACTTTGATAAAAGGATTGAAGGATGAATGGGTAGAAAAACTGAATTTAATGGGGAAGGGTGATATTTATCAGAAAACTTATGATAATATTTTCTTATTGTGCATCAGGTGCTCACGTGGAAGTACACAGACCAGATCACAAATGCGGCCTCCCCTCACCAGAAATAGCAACATTACTAGCAGGGGTGTCACCCGAGCCGAAGTTGGTAATCTATTAGAGAATTTCAAAACTGATATTTTGAGTACTCTGACTACACAATTCGATGTGTTGCAGGCTAAGCAGAAACGGGCAAAAGCAGAGCGTTCCTTGGCCATATTTTTCCACCGATGCAGAAATAAAAATGGCCCAAGGGAATGTCCTTTGGATGTAGTTCGAGTGTGCGTTATCTGTGCCAAATACCATGCAACAGAGAAATGCCCATCACTCCCATGATTAAAAGTTGTCTTTAAAGAGGCATAAGAGGAAACAGAATCGGTATATTTGATGGCCCAGCATCACTAATGGCAGGCTCATCCCCCAGGTATGCTACAAGATCCTTCCTCTTTCTTTTATGGACAGTATAATCAATAGAAAAATTCTGGAAACATGTGGCAGGGCCAGCCATTTGCTAACCCTACCTGGCAGTCCCAGCAATATCCTACTGCACCTTGGCCAAATCAATCTGCTACAAATCCCACCTAGCCAAACTCGTAATACCCTACCCCATCCTAGCAAAATCCAAGTAATAACCCCTATCCTTCACAGTGGACTAGCACAGCTGCCCAAGCCCCCAATTGGAATCAGAACCGGAAGCGCCCCATGGGGATGGCTCCCCAAGATCATCCCAATTTACAAGCACCACTCCAATTACCCCAAAACCCTCCACCTCAAATGCGTCCTCAATTACCAACTCAACCCAATTCAAATCCTAATAATAGGCCAACCTAGCTTGTACAAATTATCGAGAATTTGGATGGGGAAATCAACTCGGTAGGGTGCAATGAACTTCGGTTGAGGTCAGGGTGCATAATTTCTCCTGAAGAAATTAACACTCACCAAGAGTAGGAGAATGCAAATAATATACAACCAGCAATAACACCCTTGACTATGGTCATAACGGAAGAAATAGAACAGGGGGGGAATACAGTCGAGCCACAGAACCGTGATGAGGATGCAACTCCTCCTCCCTTGTTTCCCGAGAGGCTAATGATAGCAAAGCCAGTTGTATATCCTAACTTCGACATTATAGAGGAACTAAAGAATCTCTATGTTAAGATATCACTTCTACAGGCTCTGCAAGACATCCCAATTTATGAAAAGACAATTAAGGAATTATGTGGGAAGAAGCATGTTAGGAAAGCCAAAAATCCATCAACTGTTCATGTGGTGGGAGCCTTATCGGATCTTATTTTGGGAAAGCAGGAGCCGATCAAGTATACAAACCCAAGGAATCACGTGGTAACAGTGCAGATTCAGGGTTGTTCTTTTCCAAATACAATAGTAGATTTGAGGGCAGCCATTAATATCCTGACCATCGAGACCTGTAATATCCTGGGTTTCACCTCCTTCGAACCTACTTCAATTATGTTACAATTCACTGATAGATCAATGGTTAAACTAGTCGACACATTACAATATATAGCAATTTCATTTGACCCTTGGTAATACCCAGTTGATTTCCTCATTATCAACCCAAGATGTGGACTCGATGGACACCCATTGATACTGGGAAGGCCATGGCTCGTAACAGTAGATGCATACATAGGATGTTGCATAGGAAGCATGACTATTGCTAGAGGAAGTGCTACAAAGAACCTCATCCTATATCCTCCAGCTAAACCAAGTCTGCCTATTATACATCAGCAGTTGCCACCACCTAGATATCCAGAAAAGAATCTATGATCTCTTCTCACATTGGAAGAATCTCTCAGACTCAAGAACCAACTAGAAGATGATGTGATTAGTAGCTTCATTAACAACCCAACCATTATAAGCAATCCAACATGTCAAATGTTAAAAGTTGTGTTAGATAATGAAGCACGAGGAGATCCTTTGGAAGCATTGATGGAACAACAGATCCCCACTACTGTTTTCCATAACAACAAATCAGTTGAAATTGCACCAGGGAGGTTTTTGAATATTAATGCTAATTTAAATGAGCAACAACAACACAAATTAATTCAGATCCTTTCTAAATATCAGCAAGCTTTTGCTTGGGAATATCCTAACATGAAGGGCATCGATCCCCAACTCTCTACACATCATATCTATATTGAGAAAGAGGCTTGACCCATCTGACAGCCCCAATGAAGATTGAACCCTCATCTCAGGGATGTTGTTAAGAAGAGCTACAAAAACTATTGCATGTTGATTTTATATATCTTATCTCAGATAGTCGGTGGGTTTCCCCACTAATAATCATCCCCAAGAAGAATGGGAAATGTTGAATCTGCGTAGACTACAGAGAACTCAATAAAGCTACCCAAAAGGACCAATTTCCCTTACCCTTTATTGATCAAGTCCTTGACACTTTAGCAGGGAAACAATTTTTCTCCTTCCTAGATGGTTTTAGTGGCTATAATCAGATCCAGATTGCTTTGGAAGACTAATATAAAACTACATTTACATGTCCCTAGGGTACCTTTGCATACAAAGTATTTCCCTTTGGCTTATGTAATGCTCCAACCACATTCCAGAGGGCCATTCTGAGCATATTTTCTAATCTAATTAATGAAGGACTTGAAGTTTACATGGACGATTTCACCCCTTATGGCACTGATTTTGATCAAGATCTGAGCAATCTAGAGAAGGTATTGGAACGATGCATTGCTACTAGGTTGTGTTTGAGTCATGAGAAATGTCATATGATGATGACCGAAGGTGTGGTACTGGGACACTATGTTTCTGCAAAGGGAATCAAGGTAGACCCAGCAAAAATAGAGGTAATCATTAATCTTCCTACACCCCGTACACAAACTGAGGTACGTCGTTTTCATGGCGCTATGGAATACTACCGCAGATTCATAGAAAAAATTTCAAGAACAACTGCACCTTTACATGCTTTAACTGGTAATGTGGAATTTCAGTGGTCTGGCAAGTGTGATGTTGCATTTGCAAAACTTAAAAAGGTGGTCTCAACGGTAGTGGTGCTCAGAGGACCAAATTGAAAATTTCCATTTCATATTTCTATGGATGCATCAGATATCACCATAGGCGTTGTCCTTGGACAGGAAGAAGACAAGAAACCTTATGTTATTTATTTTATTAGCAAAAATCTCACTCCCACTGAATTAAATTATACAGTAACAGAGAAAGATTTTTTAGTCGTTATATATGCTATTAATAAACTCTGCCACTATATAACAGGCTATCTCGTTATTCTGTATACTGGTTATTCTACTATTAAATATCTAGCTAACAAACCAATCATTAATGGACGGGTTACTTAGTGGTTATTACTATTGCAGGAATTCAACATTACCATCAAGGATTAGCCTAGAAGAGAGAATCTCGTCGCAAATTTCTTGTCCTGCATACCCAAAATAGATGATTCTATAACAGTGGAGGACCAATTTCCAAACGAACACATGTTCGCAGTCACTATTAAAACACCATGGTATGCTGATGTGTCTAATTATCACGCAGCTGGGAAACTACCAACACATCTTTCACCAAGAGAAAGGAAACTGATCATCCAGCACAGTGCACGATTCACTTGGATTGGTGGATATCTGTTCCACACAGGGGTTAACCTCCAGATCCGAAGATGTTTAAGGGATGATGAAATTTATGATGTTATGACGGTGGGTCATGATGAGCCCTGTGGTGGACATTTTGCAGGATGCAGAACAGGGCATATTATTTTAAACATGGGCTACTACTGGCCCTCAGTATTTAAGGATGTGAAGAAGTATGTCCATGCCTAAGATAGATGTCAAAGGATGGGTCGACTCGGCCAAGCTAATGAAATGCCCCTACAAGCACAAATAGTCATAGAACCTTTTGAAAGATGGGCATTGGATTTTGTTGGCCCCTTTAATTCAAAATCAAACTAGAAGGCTTATATTTTAGTTGCAACAGACTATACGACCAAATGGGTAGAGGCGATAGCCCTGACAAATGCAACGAAGGAAGCATTCATTAAATTTATTTTTGAAATATTTGTATGCTATGGATTACCTAGGGAAGTAATCACTGATGGAGGGTCGAATTTTATAGCCCATAGAATCATGGCCACCCTGTGCAATTATCATATCAAGCACAGAGTTACTTCCCCCTACCACCACAGGCAAACGGACAAGAAGAAAGTACCAACAAAGTCTTGGAGGCAATTCTGACAAAAACAGTCTCAACAAACCATCAAAATTGGGCAGTTGAGCTTCCAAATGCCTTATGGGCCTATTGCACGACATGGCATAACACTACTAGCTACTCCCCTTATCATCTAGTCTATGGCAAAGAACCCATCTTCCCAATTGAATTTGAGATCAAGACTCTAAGGATGGCCCAGGAAATTGGATTGGATCTTACAGAAGCACATAAACAATGCTTACAGTAGCTCAATGAGTTATATGAATCATGCATGTTCACCCTACAGCACACAGTTGTTATTCAGTAGCATAGAGCTAGCTAGCATGATAAACATATCAAGAAGAAATCCTTCCAGAAAGGCGATTGGGCGCTTCTCTATGATTCCAGATTTCAGGATTTTCCTGGAAAATTACAGATGAGGTGGCTCAGATCGTATGAAATCCATGAAGTCCATGATAATGACACTGTCACCTTAATCACCATCGACGGATCTAGTTCTCCTTTTCTGGTAAATGGACATCGGTTACGACTCTACCATCAGCCGCTTTCAAAAGAATCATTTTGCCAAGAAGTAAGTAAGGACCCTATTGTTCATATTTTAACTAGTTGGGAAGGTAACCCAGCACCCTCAACTTCATAAAATGATGATTCTTATCAAAACTGTACACATTGTATATAGTTTTCTTTACATAATTGATTAAGTCTTTTTACTCTTTAAAAGTCACTTGAGAGAATAATAACTGGGAAAGATGACTGTAATGAGTATAATTAGCACTCTTTTTTGTTCCTCGCTCCTACAAAAACTCAGTAAATATAAACCCTGTTTTCACAGAAGATGAACATGTCTACATGATACTAATAGACCATCCAATACTTCGATTATTGAATAAACTTACCCATAGAAATTGAATGAATTTAGTTGATGACTAATCAATCATAGATTCACTAAAACAAAAATGTTTGTGGGAGGTTTCCAATCCCTTAACTAGATGGTTAAAATTTGAACATCATCGTTATTGTTCACTTAAAATGAAATGATTTTTTTTTCCTTCTTGTGATTGTTGATCCCTTTGCATATGGTTGTCGTTCCTTTGAAAGGAAAAATTGTTGTTACCTTCGTGTGATTAATGTTCCCTTCATGAGTAGTATCGTCCATTCAAAATAACGATTGTCCTTCCCTTTGTTACACTGCAGTTCCCTTTATAGTGACTRTTGTTCCTTTTTCGGATAGTGTTGTTCATTCGAAAGGAACAATTGTTGTTCCTTCTACGTATTTCTTATTGCTGTTCTTTTTTCTCAAAAGTCAAGATTCTTTTCTCATGAATAAGCATGCCATTATTACGTCAGTCACTCCTTTGGGTATGACCTTCACTAATTAATTTTCATCGGCACTACTTCTAATGATCATAAGTAATGATTTGTTAGTTTTGTGTGGACTATTTAACATACCTTAGCGAATTGTTTTTGGATTAATTTCTCTGAATTATCTTAAAAATTGTTCATAATTCATTAACCACCATAATTCGTTTCTTTCCCCTATATATCTACATATACTTGAATGATAATTTGCCTTCATATTATAATAAGGAGTCTAAAGCACATTTTTTTTACTTGGAATTCTTACACTTCTTACTCCATCCCTCACTCTTAAGGAGTAGACGAGCCTCCCTTGATAGAACCTAAAATAAAAAAAAATAAAAAATATAAGTAAAGTAATAAAACATCTCCAACAAAGGATAGGGGGTCTCATCACGGGCCAACCTACCACTATCATTGGATAACAACATAAGTGACATTCCCACTATGTCTACCACACTAGGGCAATGGCCTTTGGCATTTTTTTCGTCAAAGGACAAGAGGTCTCATCACGAGCCGACTTGTTCACTTAAGTTACGATCTAGTGAGTGACATTATCGTTATCTGGCTACCAAACCAGGATAGTGGTATTTTGGGGAAAAGATGATTCAAACTATTTATTAAGGATATAGGTTCATCTATGGGTTTAAAGGCAACCCTATTGAGGTTATGGACGCCTGCTGGTAGCAGTGGATCTACCTGTGGTATCGAAGTTTATCTTTAATACGCCAAGTTTTTTGTGTGTTCCTAGATTTCCTTTCCTAAAAATGAGGTTTTCATTCCAGTTATATCCAATAACAAGGGAGAGTTACAACGTTATGATATGTGGAACATTTCTAAAATACGTGAACAAGTTTAAAAATTATTCGGAAGCTTTTTTCTTAAATGTTTTTGAACATAGGTATGTCAATTCGAATTTCCCACACAAAGTGATGATTGTTCATAATTACCGTTAAAGTGGTTTTTGAAAAGTTATTAATGATTTTTTATCCAGCGGAAACAATGGCATAGTAATTACACCTCACTTGAACTACTTGCCATTATTACACTCGTACATTTTGATGGTCGAGGTAGACCTTTTCATTTATGAGGGGGAAGATATTTTTCACATTTACCGATAGATCATAATGATTGTAATAAATGGGAAAACTCACATTTTTATATACACAGTGTTGTTCTATGATATTTTCTATTACTAGTGTTTCAAAAAGTTGGTCGAATAAAGGTAACCGAGCAGGCAAGAGCAATTTTACACCGTCTGGGGTGGACAGAGTACTTCAACGGGTTGCAAGGATATGACACGAATATCACGCTCGCATTTTTTCTAGAACTTGCAGGGAGGAGTCTCCATGGTTCGAGGCATACGAATTCTGGTCACTGAGGAAATTATAGCAGAGGTTGCAGGCCTCCCCAACACAAGAATACAGTGGATCAGGAAGTATACAGTGCTCAAGGAGGCTGTGGAATATTTCGTGGATCTTGGAGAAGAACCTAATAAAAAGGGGAAGGGACTAAACCCCACGGCTCTCAACGAGCCATGGAGGGAGCTGGAAGGAGTGATAAAAAGGCATATCATCTATGATGGGAGGTACGATGTGGTGCGGTCGCGCCACCTCAAATTGTTAGGAGCACTCAAATAGAGGTTAGTAATCAATTTACCACTTTTTCTAAATTCCATGTTACATGAAGTTTCTGCAAGAACTTAGAAGGCTAAAGACATTGTCACTATAATTAGTCACCATGGACTAGTAAAGTTGATAGTAAACATGGCCCTAAGCCAAACTCAAATAACTTGGGGTGATCTAATCGGGGTCGATAGGCCTCTACAAATGGAACAACTTGAATTACACCATGAAAACCCCCCATAGGGAATTGAGGCAGCGTAGGAAGGGGGAGATAGTGCCCAAATGGAAATTACATTACCCCAACCTAAAATTGAGACAACACAGGAAGGAGGAGGCAGTGCCCAAATGGAAGTCCCATTACCCTAGCCTAAAATTGAGGTAGACCCTATCTAGCTGGCAGAAATTCAGACCACACAGGCAGAAACATCAAAGAAGA
The DNA here is from genome assembly GCA_032191745.1 of Picea mariana. NCBI lineage: Eukaryota > Viridiplantae > Streptophyta > Pinopsida > Pinales > Pinaceae > Picea > Picea mariana. The sequence goes on along the minus strand of JASDQU010682310.1, from coordinate 40,057 downwards.
AAACAAAAAGAACAAGTGTTGTTCCTAAAACCTCCACTGAGAAGAGAAGAAGAAATAAAAGGATAGCACAATCTGAAGAAACCTAGGAAGCTATATAGACAGAACAGCCCTCACAAGAAAATGCTCAGGAAATTGAACAGACAGAACAGACCTTACAGGAAAACACTCAAGGAAATACACACCCATCACTTGAAAGCCTTACAGAATAGTTCTTCAAAAGTTATGAGGTATAGATGGCTCGAGTATTGGAGAACTCAGGGACATAAGTCACCAAAGACACAAGAAGGTCTGAAGAACACCAAGCACCAACTTCCTCTTCAAACCCTGCCTTGGACCTCCCTGACATAGAGATGCCATTCCTCGAAGATACAGAACAACCAAAACCTCACACTAAGGTAAAAAACCCTGTAGAACATACAGAGCACACAGAAGAAACAAAGGAACAGTCATTGGTTGATCAAGGTGAGGAAAACCCTGACAGTTCCCATAAACATAAAACAGTAGGCAAAGGCCACAATAAAATTAGAAAATTACAACAGAAAAACAAGTTGTGGAGGAGAAGGGTTAAAAAAACTAAAGTACTAAAGAAGAAAGTTGGTAGACTCAAGAAAATAATTAAATAATTAAGGAAACAATTGGAGCAAGCTGATAAGGCCTATGAAAGGAAGAAATCCAAAAGGACTAGAACACAAGGAATGAACCGAATTCTTAGGAGGACAATCCATACAAGTTCTGTTGGAACACAGACAGAGTTGCATGCCCCCGAAGAAACAACAGAGATGGAATCTCAAACAGAGATTCCAGCAGCAGAGGGAGCATATGTTCAAAATGAAGAAGTGATTCCTTTGGAAACACAGGAAATGGAAACTCAAATAGAGATTCCAGCAGCAGAAGAAACAGCTTCCCAACTTGAGGAAGTGATTCCTACATATTTTTATGCTCCTTTAGAGACAATTGATGCAGAGACCCAGACAGATTCCCGAGCCACTAAAGAGACATTTTTTCACACTGAGGAAGCATTCCAGTCTCTTGAACAGAGTGCCATTATTGACAGGTTGGAGGCAGAGTTGGTGCAAACCCAACAGACCCTAACTCAGTGCAGGAGTGAGATGGTAACCATGGCAGAGCATCAAGAATTTTCCAAACAACTTAAAGCCATGTCAAC
>JASDQU010682310.1:18216-29429 GCA_032191745.1 Picea mariana | reverse complement strand
ATGCTATAGCTCTCTGATATACATGCGGGGTCCAACAATAGTACTCGAACCAATATCTCAGGGAACTAACTAAGGAGGATAGACCATACCCTTAGTCATACTACCTGACTTCCCAGGTACTAGAGAGTATCTTCTCGAGTATTGTTCTCGGTGGCACTATAGCAATCAGGCGGCCAATCAGTTTGTCTAAAGAGGGCTTCAGAAAATATAGTTCGATCCGTACACAGGTGATGTCTGATGTGCTACCACTCGAAGGGGTACCAACAGGGGTTACAAGGGTGGTCAACAGATGTGCGCTTAAGAACCACTTGTATTTTCTGCGTGTATGAATCCCTCAACCGTGGGTTTATGTGCGTAACGACAAATCTCTGTGGCTTAAAGACATCGGAATACGTCTCTACCCTGGAAAAAAAAAATTACCCTCAATTTATGCCAAGGAAAGTGCTCTGATACCACTTGTAATATACCAGATATAAAAAGTATGCAGAACAGAAATAAAATGCTAGAAATGGCAGAATAACAACAATATAACCAGAACAATCACTACAATAGCACTGAAATGATATAAGAATAACAACAGAAATGGCACTTTGATTCTGAAAGCAATGTTCACGGGCCTCTTCAAGGGGGCAACCTCCAATTGAGTAGAGCTCTATTAAAATAATATCCAAGCTAGGGTTCTCATACCCTCGACTCCTATTTATACTAAATATGTCTATCAAAATAAGGATATAGAGGAAGATCCTTCTATAAGCGGAAGATTCTATTAGGTCTTCTTACATTCGACTTATTCTATTTTATTGCAAGGCCTTATTAATGTTGACCTTTATTACATCTGAATATATTGTTCTACATATGTGTGGGTGAGGACCCTAACAACATATCTCTTTGGAAGGTGGCACCTACATTAGATAAACCAAAAGGTATGCGTTCATAAGAAAATGTTCCCCAACGTGTAGTGAAAGTGGTTTTGTATTTATCAGTCCTTTTTACCTTGATTTGATTATAACCAGAAAAATCATCAAGTAAGGACATCATTTGTGAACCTGCAACTTGCTTCAAAATCATTTCCATAGTCTTTTACTCTCTCTCTATTTAATGCATGGAAATAAATGCACAGTCAAATCTAACCTGTTGTTTTCTGAATAGGAACCAAAGTGAAAACCCACTTGGAATACTTAACAAGAAAAATTATCCCAACTTTCAAGAGTTTTTCCAACTCCTTCCTAATAGTAGCTTCAAGTGTGGGATTAATGGGTCTTTGTTTTTTCCTAACTGGTTTTATACCCTCCTTGATAGGAATGACATGTTGTATAAGAGCAGGATCAAAACCACAAAGATCCTCATAAGACCAAACAAAAACATCTTGAAATTCACGAAGTAGCTCAGTGAATTTCAACTTTTCATCATTAGTACATTGGACACCTGCCTTAACATTCTTTGGGGAATTGGGTGTTCCAATGTTCAAGGAAATGGTTTCACCCACTTTCCTTTTTTACTCCTCTTCTTTATGCTTTTTTATGTTTCCTACATCACTTGATGAAAATGAACTTTCTAGAGGAGTCAAGCCCTTTAGAATTTTGTTACTTTCCATGGATATAATCTCGTTGGGTTTATATGGTTCATTTTGTATGAAAGCACAGATGCTTTCATCACTAGGGAAGACCTACCATGAATCAACATTTTCAGGGATATGAGGACGATATAAAGATTGAAAATTACAATCAGGTCTTTGTGCTAGAATTTGTCGATTAGGAGAGGCTGCAAAAACAGCTAACGTGTCATCCATTGAATTCCATTCCCTTTTAACATGAGTGATGTTACGTGATAATAAGTTCGAGATAAGCAACCAAACAGTTTGGGTGTAGCGTTTCATTAACTTGTTGCTAGGAAAATATATTTTACATACAAGGCTCACAACAAGCTCAAAGTCCCCAAAAACTGTACGGTGTCCACAACCTAAATTATAGGCATTTTAAATGCCTAGCAATAATGCTTCAAATTCGGGGATGTTGTTTGCGCAAGAAAAATCTAACCCATAGGAAAATTTGTGAATTTTACCTACATGTGAGTAAAAGATAATGCCAACTCCATTACCTTTGTTGGAGCATGAGTCATCAAAGTGAATATGCCACATCCCCTCCTCCAGGTCAATTTGTTCCAGGGTAGTGTTATCCTCATCTGCAAAAATGGAGTACACTCCTAAGCCCTCCTCAAAATATTTTACATTAGGTTGTGGAATGTTTTCTATATACGATGAAATTCTTCCCTCCCTTAGAACTATGATGTTCTTTCCATTCCAAGGAATGGATAAGTGTGTCATGTCAACTGAAAGATGTCACCTGTTAAGGATTACCAGTCTCTTCCTAAGATGATTGAATAGTTACTTATTGGCATGTCAATTACCTGAATATTAAGGGTTGTCCTTATTTCATGATGTGCGCACAGAACCAAGGTCACGTCTTTAATTTCACCTATGGTCGATTGTTGTAGACTATTATACGAGAGCATGCTTCTATCATTTTCATTGGTACAAGATAATCCTAGCTTAACCATAATAATTTTTTACATCACGCTTGGGCCCGAACCATCGTCAATTAGGAAACAATGGGCTATTTTTTCCATAATCTTTACAGAAATAAAAAATGGGGGATTTTTTACAAGGTGTCTAAAAATATTTACACCTACTTTATTTACACTAGAATCCTCTTATTTTACCTCTTCAGAGAGATTGGCTATGGTGGAATATTTTCCTTCATGAAAATTTTTAGATGCTTTTGTTGCTCAAGGACGACAACCATGTCCAGAAGAGTAGCATCGACCTTGATATTATCCAATTGGTTGAGAATGTTATATTTGGAAGAGGGTAGGGAATTCCTTGACTGTTAGGAGTCTTGGTAGCTTGTTCAACAGCAACTTGTGAAGATGAGCTTGGGCTAGAGGAAGTACAAGGGGGGTTATATTTTCCTTTTGAAGCGTAGGACTTATTCCTAGTGTTTATGATCATGACATCCTCTGGTTCTGCGAAATCTAAAACAACAATGGTAGTTTTAGGCCTTTTGCCGAAGATTTTATCTTTGGCACTCTTCTTTACCTCACAAGTACTTTCCTTGTGATGTTCCTCGCAAAAGTTACACCAATTGCGAGGCATGGTGGCTTTGGATTGAAAGTTATTTTCATTGGGATTCATAAAAGATGGTGAAGAAGAAGATTAGGCCCGAGGAGTAAGTGAAGGGAAATTTCCCTTTCGCTCATATACTATGATTTGATTATTCATATCTTTTAAAAGTTGTAAGAGGGCAGACATGTATGTCTGTCTAATTGAATCTCCCTTGGGAAGACCTATTCTTTCCAACTGTTATTCATACTCAAGACAGGTATGCAGAGCGGAGCCAAGATTTTCAATATATTTTTCTTCAAGTCTATGATGATAAGGGGAAGGTAGATCATTATAGTAATGCATAAAAGCGTCTTGGTTCTAGGGGCGAATAAGTTCAGGAATTTGATTATATAACTTGGTGAAACTTAGGTTGAAAGACTTGATAGTTTCACCGTCATTGTACGCAATGTTATTGTATTCCCGTAATTGTTCGACTGAGCTCTTAGACTGCCCATAAGTGGATGTGAACCAGTAAACTAACTCTTCCCAAGTGGAAAGAATCTTGGGAGGTAAATCGAAGAAATATGTTGTTGTTTTCCCTTCATGAGAGTTGAAAAACAGGTGCATACAAGTATCATTGTCATTAGCTCCTATATTGTCGCAGGAATTAGAGAATGCCACCAAGTGTTCGTTTGTAGTGATTGTGCTATTTCCTGAAAACATAGGGAGATACTCTTTAAATTTTGGTAGTGGATGAGTGGAAAGTGCTAGGTTTAAAGGGGACAATACATGCCACGGGGTAGTAGTAGCATCTTCCTCAAATTGAAAAATTCCATACTTCTTTATGACCTTGGTGGGGTTAGTAGTGGATTGAACAGGAACCTGATGGATATACAAGCTACCAATCACTGACAAGGATGAAGGTTGAGATGAAGAAGAACCTCCAGTGCCACCAGATCCACCTACAAATGCCATTTTGTAGATGATGGGCGAGGGCAAGAAAGATGAACAAGCCGAATTAGACAAATTTCTCCTTAGAGTACCTTGTTGGGTTGACAAAACAACGTTTCTTCTTCCTATTTAAAAGATAGGAGTGATTTTAGGAGATAAACCTCTTCTTCTCCTATAGATGCGAGGATTTATGGACATGAAAATAAGATCAAAACTTTAGGAAAAGAAACCTATAGTTGATTCCTAGGCTTCCTTTGCCTGGCCTCCCAGCGTTCTCGAACACTTATGTCTTGTTCAATTACTGCCCACGAGCGGTCAAGCTCATCTCGGGTGTTAGTGGTTTCTAAGATGGTATTGAATAAAGTTAAATCAATTCTGGTTTGGTCTTTAAGACCAAGCTCAATATTGGGTTGCCTTGTAATAGGTATTGTCACGAGGAAAAGAAAACATTCAAAGAATAAAAAACAAAAGCAGAAATATTCAATGATAATCACGAATACAATCAACCAGAGAGATATGGAAGATCTCCCCAGTATGGTCTCCAAATAAATGTTGAGGAAAAGATATGAATTACCTTACTCAATCATTTTCAAATCTTGTCTGGCTAGGACAAGATAGTCAGGAATATCACCCTTGGTTTTATAACCTTAAAAATATTCTCTCAATCCGTAAGTATTAATTACTAGGATTAAGGTTGATTTATTAATGAAAAGAATGTTGCAATCTAAAATAAAATTTATATAAGTTTTTGAAATATATACAGATTACAGAAAGTAAACATGGAGATCAAAAAGCGAAAGACAGCTGAATTGACAATCTCTTGCCATCCATCATTTGCAGGGACTTCTGGTTGCAAGGACACATGAGGAGGAACGGGAATGCCAGGGATGTTCTGAGGCTGGAAGGGAGGTCTCTTTGGTCAAGGGTGTATTATTCCATGACCAATCTAGTTAAAGAACCCAGCTTGGAACAAGTGGTTCAATTCTTGGGGATCAACATCAAAATGAATGGAAAATCCAGGCCTTCTAGGACCTCTCTTCCAATTTCCCTGGCCTCTGTCATTTCTGCCATGGCTGCCCCTACTGAAGAAACTCATTTTGTAGTAGTAGTTCGTCAGTAACTAAGCCCTTAATAAACCATACATGACATTTTTCTTGCATGAATCAAAATTTGGCTCAAAAATTGACACGAGATACATGCAAATCCATCTATAACAATCCATTTAACAATTGCCAAGTGAACATGGGGTGATAGGGTTCATGAGACATATGGAGGGAGTATAATGAGCCAAAAAGTGGTAAAATGACAAGGAAATAATATTGATATTGTCCAAATGAAAATAAATCAAAACATGTACACAAACATATCTTTGTTTCGACCTTCAAGGTTTAACAATATTCACTTTTCAAAACCACAATTTAAACTATTACTTCCTTTATAAATTGTTTGCTGACTTCCAAACAATAATATATATGCCCAAAAAATATTTAATTACAACAGCCTTCATATCCATATAACCTTTATATAACAACCATAACAAAAAACATTGCAATAGATATGATAAACCACAATAACCCTTTTAGCCACAACCATTCATAACTCCAATGCTAAATCTTTTTAAAACGAATAGGAATACGCACAGTGCTTATAGCCATTTATATCCAATACTTATTCTTTAAAGCCAATAGGAACATGCACAGTATTTACCACCACTTATGTCATTATTTAAACATTTTTTAACGCAATCAAACTAGGCGATATAACTCTTCATCGGGCCCCAATCAATTTGTACACATGTGCCTTTTAAATACAGTCAACATAACATTCGAACCAAATAACATGCAATACTTCGAGCCCAGGCTTCACATAAACAATTAGGTACATACTTCTTCCAAAATTTCCAAATGAGGAACAAAGCCAAATCATGCCCAAGTAACCAAGCACGCACAGTGCTTTCATCAACCATCGACTTGGAGTAAAACGGTAACAATATCATATTTAGGGTTTAAAAACAACAAGTGGAAGGTATGAATAGGTGATTCGACCAGAGGATTAGGGCACATGCTCAAGGGGAGTAGTAGAAAGATAAAAGGGCACATGCTCAAGGGGAGTAGTAGAAAGACAAGAAGATTGCTGGCTATAGTGAAGAAATTTCAGAATATGAAAAACCTTTTCCATTGATGTCAAAGGGGGGGAGTAAAGAGAAAAGGGGGAGATATGATTACAACATAGTGTAGAAATATCAGAAAAGATTGTGTGTTGCCACCAATGACAAAGGGGGAGATTGATGGAAATTGTGTTTTCATTGATGTCAAAGGTAGTCATGGAGGTCATTGATATAATAGTAGGGAAGACTGACTTCTATAAATGATAAGGGGAGATGTTGAAGGCATCCATGTGTTGTGCATATCTAGCCTGTGTGAATAATAGGTCTAAGAATTGAACCAGAGCTAGAAACTGACAGGAGGAGACTCTGAGAGTCAAACCAAACAAATGAAAGACGGACTACAGTTTAAGAGGAGTAAGATGAATTTCACTGTGTAAGAGTAAGATAACTAGAATAATTTCGGGCTACATAGAATTAAAGAAAATAAAGTTTGGAAGATAGATGAGATGTCTCCAAATAGACAATGAAATCAAGAAGGCACAAAGCTAAAAAACCTGTGACAGAATGATTACAAACTGCTGAAGCTAGATGGTGCAGAGGAAGCTAAGGAAAGTGATGAATGAATGAGCCTAGAAAGAGGGGTCTCAGTTAACTAACATCGAGTGAAAAACAATCATAAAATTATCCCACATACATAATAAGATTCAATTTTAAAAGGTTACAATGAAAAGAAGAGTTGAGATCAATCATTGATCATTGAAGAGATCGATGTATCCAATTGTCGGTCGAATTCATTATGGAATTGAATGAAGATCATGCTAGAATATAAGTTGAGTCTTTGTTTGTGTGTATATTGATTAAGGGTTGAATCCCTTCAAAGAACAAAGTTCAGAAACCCTTTGCAAGTGTAGAGAAAGAGGAACTATCGGATAAAGGCAAAGAATCAAACTGGAGCGTTGATTCATCGGACCAAAACTTTATTTGTGTGTTTAAAGATTGGATGGAGTAGATTATATATGGAGTAAAGATCTTTGAGATCAACGGCCAGAGTCATTCCTAGGTTCAGAGTCTGAAGCAGCATTGAAAAGCCTTCGGAGTAGCATATTTGGAGTTGAAAGGATACAGCAACAAAGAATACTCCGACAAAGGCAGAGCGACATATGATGGAAATTTATTCGAAGTAGGAAGTTGATGTCCAGGATGAAGACATGTGTCAACATATAGAGTCAAGCATTTTGGAGTTAGCATTTCAGAGTCCATTTTTTGGGGTTTGTTATAATACTTTGACGGAACAACATCAAAGAATATTCCTCTTTGATATCGTCCATTCGGCTTTAAGAGAACCGGGGAAGTTCCACCACTTCGGAATCAGTGATTTCAAGAATATTCCATGGAATTTGGCAAGAGACGCGTGGCAGCTAACAAAGACCAGGACATAAGGCATTAGAGAATAAGAATCTGACACATGGCAGTTGATAGAGACTAGGACATGTGGAATTAGCGAATAAGAATCTGACACATGGAAGTTGGACCCATGAATGTAAAGGCGACACGTGGAAAGCACGTGCAAGTTGACCAAAGAGACCTGGTGCGGTAGAACGAGGAAGATTAAATCAAGACTATTGATTAAAATGGATCAACGATGGACATTGTTCATTCCTTTGGAACCCGAAAGGGAGCATGCAGGCATTCAGATTTGTGTGTTCAGAAATTCATAAGTTGCGAGTATCCAGACACTCTGAAAAGAAGAACTCTGAGAACCAACGACAACCATTGATCAACGATCCAACGATTGAGGTAGCGTTGAGTGTTTCAGACTCATTATGGTCCTGATGACATGATCAAAAATCAAGGATGGAGATTGAATGAAGATATAAATATGATGGTTGGTGAGTGACAAGGCCCGGGGGTCCAATAGGCATTTTGATTGTCTTGATAAGTGCAATCGCAGATCGACGAACAAGATCCTACAAATAAATAATCGGACGACCCCTGAGCATTAAGGCTTATATGTGGAAATTGTGTGTGACAAAAGGAAGTTAAAATATCGGTTTTCATGGAGGGTCTCTAGCTTGACCTGAAAGAGAATCAATGGACTCAGGATGACCATACATGATATATACATGGACAAGTTATTAAGGAAGTAATCACTATAAATGACAATGCTATGATCAATCCAAGTGTGGTGGCATGTGAAAGGAAGAGGATCTAAAACAATGAGGAAGTAGAGCAGAGATCAAATCTCATGAATCTCATGGAGAAGAAGATCGAGTATTTTGTAAAGCGAATTGTTGTGGCTTACGGTCGATTTCAGGAAGAATTTTTTTTGAAAAGGAATTTTAGATCATCTAGGTTGGTGCCTGATTTGTCAAAGGGTTGTTTTCCTTTTTATTTGTAGGATGGTGCCTGTCTCCAGGTTGGTGCCTGGTGTGTAGATTTGTGCCTACAGAGGATTGTTGTCCTCTTTCATTTGCATCTTGGTGCATGTCTCCAAGTTGGTGTCTGGTGCATAGGTTGGTGCCTACAGAGGATTGGTGTCATGTTTCATTTGCAGGCTGGTGCCTGAAGTTTATGAGTCGATGCTCATAAGAGGATTGGTTTCCTCACATAAAAATATTTGTCCACAAGTTGACATTTATCTATAAAATACTTTCAAGGCTTTTATGTCTATATCTTCAATGTGTTGATTATGATGAGTATCTCTCTTATATGAATGCTTGCAACAATAAATGTTAATATGTTTTAAATCAGTGTAAAACGAAAATAGTTGAAAGTACACAGTATTGATTCACCCCTGAGAAGATCGACGAACAAGATCCTACAAAGAAATAATCGAACAACCCCTGAGCATTAAGGCTTATATGTGGAAATTGTGTGTGACAAAAGGAAGTTAAAATATCGGTTTTCATGGAGGGTCTTCTAGCTTGACCTGAAAGAGAATCGATGGACTCAGGATGACCATACATGATATGTACATGGACAAGTTATTAAGGAAGTAATCACTATAAATGAAAATGCTCTGATTGATCTAAGTGTGGTGGAATGTGAAAGGAAGAGGATCTAAAACAATGAGGAAGTAGAGCAGAGATCAAATCTCGTGAATCTCATGGAGAAGAAGATCGAATATTTTGTAAAGCGAATTGTTGTGGCTTACGGTCAATTTCAGGAAGAATTTTTGAAAAGGAATTTCAGATCATCTAGGTTGGTGCCTGATTTGTAAGAGGGTTGTTTTCCAATTTATTTGCAGGATGGTGCCTGTCTCCAGGTTGATGCCTGGTGTGTAGATTTGTGCCTACAGAGGATTGTTTTCCTCTTTCATTTGCATCTTGGTGCATGTCTCCAGGTTGGTGTCTGGTGCATAGGTTGGTGCCTACAGAGGATTGGTGTCATGTTTCATTTGTAGGTTGGTGCCTGAAGTTTATGAGTCGATGCTCATAAGAGGATTGGTTTCCTCACATAAAAATATTTGTCCACAAGTTGACATTTATCTATAAAATACTTTCAAGGTTTTTATGTCCATATCTGCAATGTGTTGATTATGATGAGTATCTCTCTTATATGAATGCTTGCAACAATAAATGTTAATATGTTTTAAATCAGTGTAAAACGAAAATAGATGAAAGTACACAGTATTGATTCACCCCCCTCCCTAGTACTACTACCATTCCAATAGTCAATTTGGTTTTCTAAGAGCAAATAAATCTTCCAAGATATTTCTCTCCTCCCCACTAAATTTTTTCATATGATCAAACTTTCCTTTAATAATCTACCCAAGCCCAAGATAAAAAATGAAACATAGACAAATCACTAAAGTTATAATTAATATCAATTATCCTTAGGTTTTTTTTTATGGAGACTCCAAGGGTAATCTAGGATCATGTGGTGTAGGAAGTTTCCTTTATTCTAACATGCACTACATATCTAAAAAATACATATAGCCACTAACAATTGAACAATTCATTAGAAAGGCAAACAAACCTATCCATTAGTGTGTCTATTGTTTGGAAGGCTATAGCACCATATTTTCCTCTTGTGGGTAACTGGTTTGTTTGGAAAGAAGTCAATGGGGAAAATGTTCCTAAAAGAGTTTAAAAGAGTACATTCCAACCTTTTATTGGTTCTCCTCTGCCACTCTCTCCTCCAAGTTTGTCTATAACACATTTGAAATGCATATAGACATTATTGTAAATACTTATATTGAAAAGAAAAAAAATAATTACAATCAAATTATGATGCACCCAATCATAGTTACAAACTTTCAAATATGCTTGATACATGTGAATCTCCAACTAGAACATTTTCCAAAATGGAATAAGGCTGCCCCATATCCAAGGTTCCTTCTCGCTTACCATGAGATTTGAAATTTTGAATTGTAAGTAATTTCGTTTTTAAATTATAATTTGAAATGACATTGCAATTTTTATAACTAAAAAAGTTTCAAACATGCAATTATACCTGTGAATTTTCAACCTCTGCAAAACCTTCCATGCTAAATGACCCTAGTTCAAAATTTAATGTTGAATCATTTAACATCCTAGTGAACTGCAATTAATGAACATAAACACTTTGTGTTGATTCAAAAGATGTGATTGAGTGGATTGAATAACAAAAGAATTATCATCGAATGCATGAAACATTTGACTTGATTGTAATACATACCGATCCCATGCTCTCTTTCTCACACCCTATTAAGTCTTCCCAACCACTGTGACAAAACTTTGCATAAGCTCGCACCTCTTCGAGGTTCATGCAATTTATCTCATCATCTGTCTTATAAAAAAAATCTTTCACAGGCACTGGATCATACTCTTTGTTCGTTCAAACCAACATCAATACCAATAAGAGCTGAATTTATAGTATTTTTTATTGCATCCCTCACATCCTTTCCAACTTGTGAAGTGGACTCCATCTCCAAAGGTAAAGCAACCACCCTTGGTGGACGAGATACCAAGGGTGGTGGAGGTCTAGGCAGTGATGGATTTTGAAATGCACCTCTCTGATTATATGTTTGACCTTTACCAACACCATAATACTTGGATGGTAGGTCAGTATAAT
>JASDQU010682309.1:59995-79916 GCA_032191745.1 Picea mariana | reverse complement strand
TTTGACTATGTAAAAACCTCCCTCTTTATTCCCTAGCTAACTTAAACTTTCCTCCTCCTCCTCCTCCCTTAACCTAATAGCGCATACAAGATGCATATCCTTCCAAGAAAACAAGAATAGTGTAATCTTGTGATTGTGGTTAGGGTTTGTAGTTCAAATTATTTTTCCTTATGTTCAAGACCTTTAACTAAATTCTGCAAGTTCCAATGTTACTGTGGTCAGCAAGTGTATTTGTATGACAAGTTTTAACACACTCTTTCTTTACACACCAAATCAAGATATAAAAATTGATAAGGGATGCGTAGAAAGATTTTTTTTTTTAGCAATGGGATGTAAATTTTTAAAATGAGATATAACAATCGTGTTTGAAGTTTCAAAGATATTGATAAATATCTGCTACTTGTCCATTGACGCTATATGCTACAAAGGAATTAAAAAGAAAAAAAAAAACTTTATATCAAATTTAGTGGTCAATTGTGAGATAATTGAATTGGTATTGAATTTGTATTAATATTGAAATCTATATTTGTAACTAAGTGATTGATAATCCTCCAAATAACATTCTTTTGATTTAAAACATTCTCTTGATTTAAAACACATCTGTAACTTCCTCTAAACATTTAAAAAAATACATATATACCAAGTCTATCATACCTTATTAATTATACTAAGTATATGTTGTTTACTTAACATTGCAATTTATAATAATGATTATATGAAGTTGTTAGGTGAAACATATTTAGATTTAAATCAATAATTTTATATTTTGTAATATTTAAAGACAAATTGCAGATTTTGAAGGAGAATAATTTTATAGATATTATGATATTAGAGTTAATATTGCAGTTCAAATTTTGGTGATAAGAAATTGATATGCCTTCAACTTTAAAGTATAGCAAGGAATGTGTATGATTTCCACTTTAAAGGACAATATATTATTACACGTTTATCTTTGTTTGTTAGCATGCGCCCAACCAACCACTTGTCCAAATCACCTAGTGCTTAATGCACTACATAGGGTACCTCATTCATGATCGGGTTCTTGACAATTGCACCGGTCGAGAAATGGCCCGATTCTTCCTTTCTCAAACCGAGCAGAAGCAATGTTCAGTGGATGAAATCAATTGAAAGAACCCACTGTTGTAATGCCTTGGTGGTTTTGTAATAGAAGATTGCTAATGGAATATAAAGACTAGTTCCAATTGTTGATGGAGGCGTTGGAAGCAAACAAATCAAGAAAACATTGTGGACATACCATAAAGTTTCCTGGTAAGACCAGAAAAGAGTTTTGGTATTTTCAACTAGTCTAATGGTGACTGGAAAAATTAAGATCAAATTACTTATATATGCACACCTTAGTGCTCGAAAACAGTCGAAGTTTACTATATTTCAACACTACATATATGCAGTCGATGATAGATTTTGTTGATGTAGATGAAGACCATAGTGCAGAATCTCTTTTAGTACCCGGAGTTTGGATGACAACATCACTTTGTAGCATCTGTTTATTAATTTTGTTCCACTGATATTTTGACATGAGGGTTATGAGAGTAGGGTGATCCATAGGGAGATATGAAGTGATGAAAATTTAAGTTAAAATTCATTCCAAGTCCTCCACGGGCATAGTCGTTAAAGTTCTTAAAGCTCCAATGGGCATAAGACAAAGACCATTTGTGGGAGTGTAATTATGTGATACATTGCATTTCATAGAAAGTTATTACTGGATTTTCTTCAACTTGTTCATTCTCAAACATGCAATTGATTCTTAATTATGGATTTGAATATATTTATTGAATGCAATGTTACACAAATTTATGTTGTATATTTGTTCTTTTTCAAGATAATAAAATTTTCCTTGTTAATATGTTTTTCGAAGATCAACCTGTACCCAATCTAAAACTAGTGACTGAAGGAAGTGTCACAACGGTTGAGGAATGAATTCTAGGGAAAGCGTTGAGAAGAAACAAAATTGCTGACTTGTATTTCGGTTTTTAGAGGTCTCTCAGTTATTATAGGTCTCAGTTATTATATGTCTCTAGACATGATAAGAATTAGAACACGATAGTTAGACTTGAAAACGAATTATAGTGAAATATCAACTATCTCAACATGAAAACTAGTTTTCATATATAATAAAACACAACATAGAATGAAAATAGAAGGAAAATAGAAGGAAAACTAGTTTTCATATATAGTAAAACACAACACATAATGAAAATAGAAGAGACCTGCAAATTTAATTATTTCATCTCATTAAAGTGTAAACGGTGCATTCTCTCGTAACCAAGAGAGAGAGACAAGGAATCCTTTCCTATTTATACGAAACAAATGACGGGCACACAATGTGAAGGGGGAAACTATGACTTATCTTCCATGGGGATCCATGGATGATGGGATGCTCGACTTATTCTCTGGAAAACACTTTCGACTTTACTTTGGGTACTTTGAAGAAACAATTACAATAGAGACAACGTTATCCCTTCACTATTTTGAATTTTGTAGTTCATCTAGTTGTAGTTTTGTAGTTGGAGTGAATATCATGAAATACATATTCATTGAAACCATACCTTTAGCTTGAACGATGCTACTGTTATATTCTGCATCCATGGGCTGTGACATATAGCAGTTATGACGATGCTACTACTATTTTCTGCATCCATGGTCTCAAAATTTCTCATTGGTTAAAAAAAATGACCTGAGTGTTTTATAAGTAGAGAAAAAATAGTCTTAAAATAAAATTTTTGAAACTTTGAAATCAAATTTTTGATTCGTGTGCCAAGCTAATATTTAAGGAAAAACCAGTTACTATAAGTCCCTTAGCCCAAAAAGCAGAGACTAATAAAGAGTCCAATGAAAATTCTATGAATCCAAACTAGCCCATGCAAAGATAAGTAGTCTTACTTTTAACATATTTAAGCTCAGCAAAGGGACAATGCCATAATCTAGAAAATAAGAAGAACAAATTAGGAAAATGATGAAATTTGCATAAATATTCTACACACATTCACAAAGGATGTTGCATTCGTAAGTCCTTTCTACTACAAACATATAGGCGCTAGATAAAGGGAAGAAAATGGCGATCTAGCTTTATAGTTATAGTTTCATTATATAGGTCGATCCCACATATATCAATCCAATAGGTAAGAAGTGGTTGTTTTATTCATAAACGTGGGCAAACTATTATGCTTTTTAGCTTCCTATTTTATAGTGGATAATAGGACACAAATTATTTTGATCGAAACAAACATACATAGTAAAAAAAACTTGGCTTGGACACCATGTCACATCCAACATTGGGTACTTAAATGAAGGAAATTAATTACACACTATACATCAATGCACATATCAATACTTTATCATTCGTTTCAACATTAGAGGAATTAAAATATTAAATATGGACATGGTGTATCAAATGTTAAGACAATTGAATTGTCTTAAATTTATGTGAGTTGTCTTAAATTTATGTGGTAAAAAATTATGTGAAGGAAACATCCTTAAGGTAATAGAATATCAAAATTACTACTAAATTGTTGTTCATTGTTTAGGGCATCCTTATTGTCTCTATTGTTTTGCAGTTAAATAAATATAATCCCATCATATTTATATTTAAATAGAGACAATTGAATTAGGTGAAATGACACATGATATGCCATTACAATCAAGAATAAATAACCCCATCATATTTAAATAGGTGAAATCACACATGATATGCCATTATAATAAAGAATAAGAGAACTATTGGGTCAACTATATAGTATGGATAATATAGAATGGTGACCATTGGATAATTTAGTGAGAAAGATTACTTAAAAAAACATTCTCAAAGCATATATAATTAGTACATTTGACTTATTTGGTCTTAATCAATCTCTGATGTATAATATCCTAACATTTCCCTTAAGACAATCTTAGGTAGGACAAAGGATTTAGGAAATAATATAAGGAGAAGGAAGATAGAGTAATTATGTCTATCTCTTCTTAATGACAACTTCATTCTTAGCATTAGCTAAATGTGACAAAACTTAGGTTCTTTTAGGGGATTTGTTAAGATGTTTGTAACCTATTCTTTTGTTCATAATAAGTCAATTCAACAATCTAATCTTGAACAAGTTATCAAACAAAATGCGAGTGTATTTCTATGATCTTAGTGGACTGATGATAAATTGGACGTCGAGTAAGATAGATAACACTCTAAGTGTATCACCATAAGGTTATTCAATGTATCTCTTGGGAACCAAACTTAGAAAGGATTTGTAGAAGTAATAGTACTTCCACTACAAGGAAAACACATTGTAGCAGAGGTTTATTCAGATATTTTTAATGTTACAAGATTCGACAATTTTTTCAAAAAAATATCTGCTACAACCTCTGCTATTCGTAGTAGAGGTTTTAGTAGAGATTTTAATAGATGTTCCATATAACTAAAATTTGTTGGGCGGGAGGAGGTTATTTTTTCGATGCTTGTATTGGTAAAACACACTGGTGCGTTGTTACATAAATGACACCGGTGTGTACATAAATCTAAAAAACACCAGTGCTTCTACAATTATTACACACATGTGTGCCTTTTTTTGTTGTATGCAACACCAATGCTTTTTGTTTTTATGTATGCACCAATTCATATTTTTTGTTTCGTGCACTACCGGTGCTTGTATAAATATTATGCACTAGGTCATTCTTTTTGTTTTATGGCATGCTGGTTCTCTTATAATTTGTATGCACCGGTGCCTATATTACCATGTGCATTGGAGGGAAGTGAAATTTTGAATATTTGAGGCGAGATGTCGGCACCATTCTTTGTTACTAAGCAATGGTGTGTATACTATATGTAAATCACTAGTGCATATATTATATGTAAAACATTGTTTCATATTGTAATAATGCTCACTGTAACATTTTCAAATGTTGAATATAATCATACGTTATGTAGTTTAAGGAAGTGGTGTTTTTTGTACAATTTTTAGCACTGATGTGTATAACTCACAAAATGCATTGTTTAGTGAGTTCAAAAGAATACAATGCATTGATATGTATATATTTTAATTAATTGTTTTTTTTGCAAATTTTCAATTAATCATCTCAAAATCAATTTTTTTATAATAATATTGATTTTTATATTTTTCTTATTGCATTTTGATATAACCTTTACATTAATGCGTTATCCAACATATTACAACTCTATTACTTGTAACAATCTAAATCATCCATATATTAATTAATCGACAACACAACATTTGACAATGCAATAAAATAAGAAACCCATTTTATTATATATGAACATGTGACCCATTGTCATGCAAAATGAGATAACATAAAGGTCCACAATAAGCAAAATGGAACCAATATGTAATTGTCACAGTTAGTGGTAACATGTCCTCATGCAATTGGGACCATATGTCAAGTACATTAAACAAAATCCATGATTTTCATGGAAAAATAATCAAAAAATACAACTTGTAGTAACATTCAATTATATCGATTGTCATTTATCACTTGAATTGTTGTCATGTGTGAAGATGTGTGCATGCCTCATTTCTTCACCACTTGTAGGAGATATTGTACTTTAGTTATTTAACCTAATGTTTTTTTGATCGACTTGTTTTTGATGTTCCACCTCTTCATGATCCATCTACAAATATATAAATAAATCGTAATACATTCAATTATATTGATTGTCATTCATCACTTGAATTGTTGTCATCCATCAAGATGGGTGCATGTAAATTGTAATAAATTCAATTATATTGATTGTTATTTATCACTTGAATTGTTGTCATCCATCAAGATGGGTGCATGCCTCATTTCTTCACCACTTGTAGGCAATATTGTACTTTAGTTATTTAACCTAATGTTTTTTTGATAGACTTGCTTTTGATGTTCCACCTCTTCATGATCCATATATATATATGATTGTGTAAATAACAAAGTGTAGGTCATAGCAACAAGTGTTTCATAAACAATACACATTCTTTCAAAGTCATGCTACATGTCGTCTTTCAAAATCTCTTATATTCGTTACACTCAGTTGGCTCTTATTTGTATGTTAGCACCTATTAGAAGACATCCATGGGAGAGTGTAAATTATTTATTTAAATATAAATATCACAACAAACATGAAATTTTAAGTAAGGAAAAAAATGTAAGTACTCACAAAATTTGTGATCAACTATTTTATTCCTGGTTGTCTTGTCTTATGCGTTGAAATATTTATTGATTTTCTCCTCTTTTGTCCCTTGGACCTCGTAAGGCATTCATTGAGTGATTAACATGAACAATTGTATGAACCATTCCAATTGGAAGAGGATGTTCCATTATCTCATCCTACTCACAACATCCAGGTTGTTCCCTTATCTCATCCCTACCACTTACATCCATGGTAGTGCGTAAGAGGTTCTTGATTAATTTGTGGGTTAACAGGTGAATTATGGATTTGAAGGGATTGATTTGCCTGTTACAATATGATTCAATGGCATTAGGTGTCATGTTCGGTGTCAACCTTCTATTGTGATTTAGTGATATCTAGGTGTTTATAGAGATCATTTACGTAAGCGTTCCACCAAGTGCTGAAGAAAGTGTATTTCTGTCACTTCACTTGTAAATTTTCGTTTCGCTTATCGACCTTTTAGAGAACGTAAGGGGTATACAGTATTACTGTACTAGAGAAAAGAATAGAGCTCAGTGGAGCAAAATATAGTTTTCAGATAAAGCAAAGGGATCTCAGTCCAATTTAAATACAGCAATGTGGATGCTGACACATCTGCCATTTT
Organism: Picea mariana; assembly: GCA_032191745.1. Classification (NCBI taxonomy): domain Eukaryota; kingdom Viridiplantae; phylum Streptophyta; class Pinopsida; order Pinales; family Pinaceae; genus Picea; species Picea mariana. Next base: position 73,149 of record JASDQU010682309.1, on the reverse strand, counting down.
AAAATGAACAGAACATTGAAAACAATTGCTGCAGTATATTGGTGATCCTGCTGTGCTCCAGCACTTGTAAATACTTGGGTTGTATCCCTTCATTTCCACACAACGGTCATATTAGTATTTGCTCATAGTATATCAATCTATCATGGCTCGTTTTTCTTCTTCTCTTGTGCTGACAGTGTTGTCTGTGGCAGCCTTAATGTGTATGACTGCGGCCACGGATGGTCCAAAGGTGACAGATATCTTGGCGAGCAAGGAGTTCCAAGTAGCGGTGGGGAAAGCATGGAAGGAGAGCTTCTCAGGGAATGATTTATACCAAGCCAGAGGAGGATGGGTTTTCGCCGATTCCAACAATCCTGACAAATATCTGGTCGTTCAACTCGCAAGCCCACAACGTTCGGCCCAAGCAACTCTCGCCACCGCTCAGAGTGAGTCTTCTTTTTTTCTCTTTAGACATTAATTACAATTTACATTCTTGAATTGATACATATACGGATAATATGAGTCGTAATTGCAGGCACCGAAATAGAACTTGATAATCCTGAGAAAGACGGTGTGCCAACAGAGGAGGGTAGGAATTACAAGGTGGTGGCAGACTTCCACACTCACCCATTCCCCGGACAAGAAAGGCCAGTCTCAGATGACGTGAGGAAAGCATACCAGAGAGGAGTGCCGGCGATAGTGCTGTCTTGTTCAGGAGTGTTCTACTATGGACCTCAGAGCCGTGCTTCCTTGGACGGCCCTGCTGGTTATCCTCAAACTTCCAGCGAGCAATACAAGGGACAGAATGAAGTCAGATTTGGCGACAACACAGTCGATTCTGAAGGCCGCTGCAAATCATAAAACCTCAAATAAAATCTTCTATGTCTATCTATCTAGTAAGTAGGTAATGCTTAGTTCTTAGTTCTTAGTTCTAGTTCAGTTGGGTGTAAGGGTGTGGTTGTGGCTGTGAATTTCAGAAGTAGTACTGCAGGAGGACATGAATCCATGTGGGTTATGTACTGTAAATATTGGCTTCTGCTATGAATAAATAAAAAAGAGTTTACATCCAAATTTGCATGTCAAAGTAAATCCGGTCTTTGAAAAGTGTAAAATTTCAAATACGTTCACCAATATTCTAAAATCCAATCTGCTTCTCCATGAAACAGCCACCAAGTATGCGATCTCCATAATAATTCTACTTACTATATTATCCATGTGATCTCCATAAAGCAGAGATCACAAAAATTGTTAGACAAAAAAATAAAATTGTAAGCCTTATTTATGTTCATGACAATTGTTCATAAAAATCCACGTTAATCTTCTCACAAATCCCATATTTATCTTTTCTTATATATAATAATTATCACTGGAGGATATTTATCTTTTCGCACAGATCCAATATTTATCTTTTTGAATATATAATAATTATTACGAGATTATATATAATAATTATTATGAGAGTGAGTTTAATGGTTAAAAAAATGTGTTTCTTTTTAAAAGGTCGCATGAAATCAAGAGACTGTATGGTATGAAATCTGGGGTTAAAAATGTGTTTCCTCCTAAATATATAATAATTATTATGAGAGTGAGTTTTGAATATATAATAATTATTACGAGATTATAAATAATAATTATTATGAGAGTGAGTTTAATGGTTAAAAAAATGTGTTTCTTTTTAAAAGGTTACATGAAATCAAGAGACTGTATGGTATGAAATTTGGGGCTAAAAATGTGTTTCCTCCTAAAAGGTCACATGAAATCAAGAGCCTGTATGGTATGAACTCGGGGGCTAAGTCAAAAGTTCCATGTTTCATTGAAAGTTGGTTGTAAAAAAATAATTGTAATACACCGGTTAAGAAAGGTTGTCCTAAATACTTCACTGTTTTTGAAATGTTAGAGTCAAGTTTGTAAGAAGTATGTTGTATTGAAACTATTTTAGTTGAATTATCATCATCATTCTTTATGCTAATTTTCAAGGAAAAAAGACTATTCTTTAGATCTCTTGTCATCCTTGTTATTTATATGGATGTGAATTTTGGGACTGCAACATATTTAGAGAATCATGGAGAAAAATCCAACAAATCTATAAACATTTTATAATTTATAATTTTAAAATTAAAGGCACTACACTCTACCCTATCGGATCCTCTTAAAAGTTGGCTTTTTCATTATTGAAAGTATCAATGACTAGTTACCCAATATACAAACACAAGACAATTAACATGAAAGACAAGATGCTTCCTAAGATTATATATAATATTGATAGCATTAAAAACACTATCACATCTAACTTTCAGGAGAACTTGTGAAGCTATAAAGAATTAGAGGATAAGAGAAAATTAAGATACTATAAAGATGTATCAAGCCTTTAATCTAGAAGATCAAAATATATTTTTGTTATAACTAACATAAAGAAGAAAATTATCATCATCATTATCATAAATTTTCTTTGGAAATAAATCTATGAGACATCTTTTGAGACTTTCTCCTTATTTCGAGGATGGTACAAAATAGGTGGTCTAGAATTAGTGCGTCTAACCCAGTGGGAATCAAATCATGGACCTCCATAGCATGTTGGATTTTTTTTCATAGAAAAAAATTACATTTTTATTATCTAAAAGATATTAAAATACATGCCAAAATGCCCCTACTTGCCCATCATTATCCCTCAAACTAGCTAGAAATGTCAATATTTTACTGACATAAATCTATATACCACCCTTTTATAGTTTTCATATTTGTTACTATTCACATTGTACCAATACTTACACCGACCATCATTATACAACCAACTAAATTAAAAACTGACTTTGAGAACTATCACCATAAGCTTTGTCTGGATTCTTGATTCTCTCTACTAGAAAATTCACCACATGGACTTCCCAAGGGTAGTCTTACTCCCTACTAACATAAAGAAGAAAATTATAATCATCATTATCATCAATTTTCTTTGGAAATAAATATATGATACATCTTCTGATACTTTCTCCCTATTTCGAGGATGGTACAAAGTAGGTGGCATAAACTTAGTGCATCCAACCTAGTGGGAATTGAATCATGGTCCTACATAGCATGCTAGATATTTTTTCCATGAAAAATAAGTTTCATTTTTATTGTTTAAAAGATATAAACATACATTCCCTAGTGCTTGTGCATGCCAAAATACCCATACTTTTCCATCATTATCCCTTCAACTAGCTAGAATGTCAATATTTTACTAACATAAATCTATATACCATCCTTTTACATTTTTCATATTTTTTWCTATTTTCACTGTACCAATACTTACCATCAATATACATAAAACTAAATTAAAAACTAACTTTGAGAACTATCACCATAAGTTTTTCTCGGATTCTTGATTCTCTCTGCTAGTAAATTCCACCACATGGACTTCTCCCAAGGGTAGTTTTAGTCCCTCCTTGAATAGCGCATCGACCCTCTAATTCATTTCCCTATAGATGTGACACACAATGAACCTTTCAAACACATCCACAACCTCTTTCACATGTCGTGACATTGCCTGCAAGTCGATATTTTGGATCAAATACTTGCCTTTCATCCAATTTATCATCACCAAAGAGTCTCCATAAAACTATATATCCTTTAGACCATGCTCCTGAGCTAACTTTAGGAGAAGTCTCAAAGCTGAAATCTCTACCAAGTTGTTTGAGCCCCTTCCACCATTTTCCTTGAAGGCAAAAAAATGTTCATCTTAAAGGAAAATTAAACCCCCCAATATGCAAATCTTATCAAGCCCTTGTCACACACTGTCAATCAACAACTCTCCAATCTTCCGCGGTAATTTAGGATTTGAAGAATCCTTAACTTAGTTAAAAATATCCACTAGTTGGGAGAAAACCTAAAAATAAGGCATCTCTTTCTCTACGAAAAGTATGTTATTTCATGATAACCAATTTCCCCACAACACTAAAAATGGGATAGCTCTATAAACATTTAGTTTTGGCCCGGTAAACCACCCTGCAAATAATGCCCCACATCCTCCTTGTTCCATAAATCATTTTCCCCCAACCAATTGCTAACATCGTGCCAAACTTATATAAAAAAAACACATTCCACAAAAAGATAATACATCAATTCCTTATCCCTTTGATAAAGCACACAAAATCTTGATCTAGTAACATTTACTTTTTTGTAAAGCCTTCCACATCAGTACTTTGTCTTTCAACACAAACCACATGAAAAGTTTAAATTTCTTTAAAACCTTCACCATCCAAATCCTTTTCCACCACCAAAACACAAGGTCATGTGCTACTCCCATCAATGATTGATAACTTGCTTTCACTATGTAAAAACCTCCCTCTTTATTCCCTAGCGAACTTAAACTTTCATCCTCCTCTCTTAACCTAATATGGTATGTTTTAAGTTAATTAATTAAATATTCTCATTTCCTCTATCATCCACCTTCTATTCCAAGGCCCCTATGTGATTTCCACTCGTGCGATCAAACATAACATACTAGATTACCGACAACGTCTTGGAAATTTGCATTTTAATTTATTAATTCAAAAACAAAATAAATCTATATACTAAAAGTTAAAATAAATTTATCAATGAATTATATTAAATATCGAAATTTAAAATAAATTTATCAATAAATTATATTAAAGATCCAAATTATTATTAAATATTAATTAAAATATTTTTTAAAATTCATTTAGCTAATAAAAATAAAATATAAATTTATAAACCATATTTAATTTATAAACAATAAAATATTTTTCTTCTATCATTTTTATTTATTATAAATTAAATAATTTTTTTTTTTAATTAATAACTTAATGTTATCATTATGAAAATTATGAACTTCTATTGGTTTTAGGATGAATACAATTTCTATATAAATTTATAAATCATATTCAATTTATAAACAATAAAATATCTTTCTTCTATCCTTTTATTTATTTATTTATTTATTATAAATAAAATAGTTTTTTTTAATTAATAACTTGATGTTATCATTATGAAAATTATGAACTTTTATTGGTTTTAGGATGAATACAATTTCTATGGATTTTTTGTTTAAATGTTTATGGTTGTAAAACTGCTATGTGTTTATTTTGATCAAATTTATGCCACAACATGGACCCTCTTTGTAATATGGCTATTAAACTTGTATTTCTTCTTTATTGTAGGATAAATGATTAGGTTGTTGATATTTTTATAGTTAACTATGAGTGGAAACAAAGTTTGTTAATTTTTATATTGATTAATGTATTTAAGTGGGTGTATTGGAATGTGTAAATCCAACTTGAAGTGTATCATTCAGATGATTAGATGATTGACTAAGTGGTCCCAACTAGGTTGGTTGAGACTAATTAAACAACTAAGTTTCAATTGGTGTAAGAACTGTGATGGACTAACCAAATTTGATTACTTTGAGGGATCAAAGTTCATTAAATCAAACCCAATTTATAAGAAATCAGTTAAATATTCAAATACAAATATAATCCTATAGTGAGGAAATATGATAAATTATGATGAACATATATTATATGTTTTATGTTTCAATAAGATAATAGTATCCTTAAACACCACTTAATCTTATTTCGAATCTCTATTTATTTACTCATATAATGCACTTGTAGATTCTAATAAAATTGTATACCAAAATATATAAATGAATTCCATAATATAATGATATGGCTTGACATCTACACCCTTGCATGCACACTAAGATGGAATTATTTAATCATTAATATTATGAGACATGCCTATTAATCAATAAACATATCGAGGAGAAGGTTCAAAACATGAGTCCTACTAATTAGGACAACTCAAACTAGAACAAGTGTTGCATGGCAACGTAGTCCCTGCCAGGTTGGAATGGGAATAAATGCACCGCTAGGATGGGACCGAGTACAGACACGTGAGAAGTAGGTTGAAGTACATGTGATATCCATGCAGAGGATGACTTTGTGGCAACGTGCCACTGGCTAGCCACATAAGCATACACATTAAACATTGAAATATAATAGACATGATTTCCTGACATCCAACATAGTTGAAGGAAATTTGTTTTAGCATTTCCGAATTAGTTTTCTTTGAAATTTATCAAATAAGGACCAGGAAACACACACATTAAACATTCAAATATAATAAACACAATTTCCTGACATCCAACATAGTTTTCTTTGAAATTTATCACAAAATAATAATGTCTGGTACATATTTCTGGAAATTTAAATGCGTTTTTCATATAGACTGGGATTGGGGCTCCCGTGGACTGTAAAAAGAAATAAGTACAAGAATTAGGACTGTAGAAAGAAGAAGTACGTGACGGTAGAGAAGAAGACCTGAAAATAAGAAATTGGAAGTTATGAGCCTTTCGTTAGAGATTTGTATTTAAAGAGGTAGAATAACTGGATTGATAAACAAAACAAGATGACATTAGTATAGACTTACTATGAAGCCGGTGCATTTTTGTTGTTTTCGTTGACGATCACTGGAATCGTGCCAACCAGTTGTTTCCCTTCGTCGATGAGGTTGTCCATTCTCCGTTGGAACCATTCTTCAATGTAGCTTCTCATGGGGGACACGTTGATTTCATCCTAGATTTCTATGTTGAAAGGCTCATTTTCTAATTTCCTTAGATCCATAGAAATACTATGCAGAGCCTGTTCAATTTCTTCATTGTGTGCTACATAGTCCAATAGCCAGTTCTCTAGCTCATCTACACGATATTCAAGGATGCCGTAAAACTTTTCGAAAGACAACCCCTTTAAAATATCAAGTTGTTCATCAAAGGCTTCTTTGGTCATTGACAAGGATTTGAGGATTAAGTTTGGGTCTTGAGCCTCGTTGGTACTTCCGGCTAAGTCTATTTGGGTCAAGTTTCTGAATAATTCTTCTTTTTTTGATATGGCTTGTTCACATGATTCGATAATGAGCTGCAAGTTCTTAACTTTATTTGGCCAGCATGCTTTTAATTGTTTTATCTTCTTTGGGGAGGGGAGATCCTCTTCTCTTCTTTTCACATACAAGTTGTTGATGGCATGGTTGGAAAAAGGGGTCAACATTTGTTCATAGAAATGTTGATCATTTTTTAAATTCATCTTCAAATGTTCGTGCAAATCATTTGCCCTCTTTCGAAAGGAAGATATATATTGTGATGTTTCTCAGGCTTTAGTAACTAGCTGCATTCTTTTCTTGATGTTATTCTCTACAAGGGATCTACACGATGCGAGGAGGCTGGAGGATCCTTTTAACTTGGCTGCAAGGGTAGCAGGCACGGTTTTTTCTAAAGGACTGGCAAACTCTAGGGTAGCAATGAAAGCCTCCTCCAATTCCTTGATGCAGTTGTTTAGTTTGACATTCTCCGCTTCAATTCCTCCAATGGAATCATCAAGAGAATCACCGGTTACACGGTGAACTAAGGAGATTTGGGACGGACACATTTTCCTAAAGCTAATATTTGTACGAGATTTTCCTTTCTTATTTGTTACATGTCTCTTTTCAATGACTATATTTTATTTTGGTTGTAAAAAAAAACACTCTGGAATACAAAGGATTCATCTTCGTAAAAAATGTTGGTTTCAACTATTTCCATTGCGGAACTATGGTGCATCATGTCTTCGGATGGGCCAACTTTGTGCATGTTCTCAATGTCAACTTCAAGTTGCATCTACTCACTTTCAATCTCGGGTTCGTCCGCCTGCCCCACAATTTTTTTTCTCTTCTTCATCAGGGGAACTTTGTGAGAACTATCATTTTTTGTGCTAGGATGGTTCTTATCTCCTCTGTTTGAAGATTTCCGGGTTTCTTTCTTACTGGGGTGGGTCGTTGAAGCGATGCTCCATGATGTTGTGCCCTTGGGAGTGCTGGCGGGGGAATGGACACTCTTCTCACTGGATAATTTTCCCCATTGTCTTTACAATTCAATTGCGCTTTGCAATGTCTCTATGTCACATTCGCCAGAAGCATGACTGTTGTCGTCACTGTCTCTATCTTAGGTTAGGCGTCTATGGATAAAAGAGCTGCTAAAGCCAACTGCTAGTAAATGTTCTCGAAAAATCCCATTAGGATCGAACCCTTTTATCCTTTCATCATATGTTAGGTTCAAGTTCTTGAAATGGCTTGTGAATTCGTCAATCTTGTTGGTGTTTTTGCATATGAAGTCCCCGACTTTCCAGGGCAGAGGAATGAACTGTTTTTTTTTCTTGTCATGGAAAAAATGCAACCAATGGTTGTATTGCCTTGTTATTTTTGTAACAAACATCTTGTCTGTGATGTGACATGGAAGGAAAGAAGGATTTTCCTTGGAGCCAAAGGCCATTAGTACACTGTGATTTTCCTTTTGTTCAAGTGTCCCCTCCCTGTTCAAAAACTTGGTTTCCTAGCCATACATCCGGGGAGAATCCTTCCCTAACAATAAATCTTTGAAAACTGAGACAAAGTCATTAAAAACCTCATAAAAAAAATGGGAGGTCTTGTGCCTCCATAGGGTCTGGTACCAGAATGTTACTGGGTCGAATTCACTGTTTATTTTCTTGGAAAGAGACAATTTTGGAAACAAACAACAATGCATTATTGCGAAAATCAAGTAGGATGACATATAAAATTTATTTGATTCTTTGAATCATGACAACTGGGAATAGATTTCAATGGAAATTAGATTCCCCCATCGAAAATGAATTGTTCCTTGACTGTGAAGTACAAAATATAAATAACTATACGGGAAATGCTTTCCGTGGATTCCTGTCTTGTTATTCTTGTAAACAACCAAGCAATTTCCCGGAATGTATTTCTAAAGGAACTTACCTGGAACTTTGTGATATCTTCAGGAACTGTTGTTGGGTCTTCGATGAACTCGAGTAAGATGTCCAACCTGTTATCATGTTTTTCTAGGAATTGCTTGTAGTCTTGTCCTCTGAAGGTCAATGTTGGTTCCGACAATATTAACATCTTGTGGAAGACCTGAGGTGGCAAAGAAATAGGAGAATGGTCACACAATGGAATAATTCTTTGGCTTGAAATATATTTTTCGGTGCACCAAGAGACCACCTCCTTATAGTCAAAAACCTTAGGGACGCAGCATGCACGAGCGATTCTAGAGGTCCAAATCACTTCATTCTGGGAAGAACAGGATGAATAGTAAGAGTATGCCCTGGACCACTGGAAGTTCTGGTCTTGAATTTCGAAGATATTCACTGTATCTCCATAAACCTATTGTCGGCCTATTGCCATAATTTTACAAGAACGTTTGTTTTCTCTAGACGATGATTGAAATGAAGATTTGGAAGGGATAATATAACACTGCACAAATATTGGTCCAATGTGTGTGAATGGGAGATCTCTTCGAGACTTTCTCTCATTAATGAAAATTTCGACAACTGTTGCATGATGCGCTGTTAACATTAAAGATTAGTAATTGCACACATAGATGTGCGAACATGGAAGATACGACAATGGGAAATTAAGCATTGGAGATTTCTTGAACGGGCCAATGCGACAACCCTTGTTTGAGATGAACAATTGGAAGGGACAATATAACTCTCTGCATATTTTTGTTTAATGCATATTAATGGGAGATATCCTCGAGCATTCGCCCATTAATGACAATGTTGACAGTTCCTACATGGTGAGTTGTTAGCATGAAAGGCTACTAATTGCATATTAAGAAAGAAGTACGAAGGTTGTGGGGACGGGAAAGAGCAGTTAAGGAGTGTCTAATTATCGAAAGCAATCGGGCGGGATTAAAAATAAGGTTACAAGGTAAAACCATTGGAGGTGAGGGCGCGAAGGTCAAATTGTATGTCTCAGAACTTTTTGAGTGCAATACACATAACACTGAAGAGGGCATGATAGGATAGTCCAAGGGGAAATTTGTATATCGCGGAAGACCGGGTAATGTTTGCAGGACATAGAACAATGGAGGTGCAAATGTGAGCCCGCTTATCTGGGAACCCACAATCGAAAAAGTGGCTCAAGTATGGAATAGAGAAATGAATGGGTGGATTCATTTTTGCTAATATATTGAAACTTGTAATATATATCCCATTGCATGGCAAGATATTTTCTACATGTCTCTGGGAAGAAAAGAGAAAATAAGAGAAGATAAATTAATTTAAATTTGAGGAGTCTAGTTTTAATTGAATTTCACTGTCTCGTCGATGCTTTTTATTTTTAATGGCGGTCTGTACGGTTGTTGCATGATGAAATATTAGCATTAAACCTTGGTCGGGCATAGTAAATAGTGACTAAGAATTGGAGATTTCGTGAACCCACCAACCTGAGGAACTGCGAAAGAGATTCCATGAAATGGGAAAGTATGGAAAGCCATCAGGTGGGCTTCAGAATTAGGGTGACAATGGTTCCCCAGGAGACGTGACTTCTCGAGGTTCAAATTGTATGTCTCAGAACTTGAATACAAAATGTGTACCACAAAAGAGGGGATGATATGGGAATCTGGCGGTCAATTTGTATATGACAGACCCTTTTGGTCATTAAGGACATGTTTAAGGTTCATGCACAATGAAGTGCTAGCATTAAATATTGCCAATTTCATTTCCAGAGAGAAGTAGGAAGGTGGCAGGGATAGGGAAGAACAAGTAAGGAATGGCTAATTATCAAAAGCGGTTGGTGACAGTTCGAAATAGGGCTACATGATACAACTAGCAGAGGTGGGGGCCCGAGGGTCAAATTGTATCTCTTGGGAGTGTTGACTAGAGAACGTGTAACATGGAAGAGGTCATGATGATGCATTCTTGCAGAAAAACTGTATATCGTGGAACTTTGGGTACTGTTTGCTACTCATGGAATTGATACACAGTAAATGTACAATATCATGGAGATACAACAAACTTGAGGCTGAGTATTGAAAGGGAAGAATCGATATACAGTAAATGTACAATATCATGGAGATACAACAAACTTGGGGCTGAGTATTGAAAGGAATGATGAATGGTTGGGCTCGTGATGGAGCATTCCAGCGGATAAATTGTATATCGTGGAACTCTGGGCACTGTTTGCAAGTCACGAAAGATTCAAAACACAATTTTAAGGCCGCCAATCAAGGAACCCGCAATTGAAAAAGTGTCCAAGTATGGAATAGGGAAATGTTGGCCCGGACTTGTTTTCGCTAATATATTGAAATTTGTAATATCTTTTCCATTACCTAGCAAGATATTCTTTGCATGTTTCTGGACAAGTTCTATAGGGATGGTTAGTCCTCGAGACTTTTTCTTATTAATGATGATCCTTACTGTTGTTTCATGATGAAGTTTTAGTATTCAACCTTTGGTGTTGCATATTTGGAAAGAAGTACAAGGATGGTCAGAACAAGAAACAATGACTAGGAATTGGAGATTTCGTGAACTCGCCAACACGAGGATCCAAAATAGGGTGACAAGGTCTCCCCAGAAGACGTGAGGCCCTGACGGTCAAATTGTATCGCTCAACACAAAAGAGGGGATGATGTCGAAATCCGGTATTCAATTTGTATATGGCGGAGGACTGGGTGCCAATTGTTTCTTACCAGTGTGTTCAATTGTCACTAGTAAGAGCATAATTAATGTATATTAGGAAGGACGGGAAGTTAGTGAGGATGGAAGGCAATGATGGATACTTTGAAACATTCATAAACCCTGGTAGAGTGAAGCTTGTGAGTTTGAGGAGTCCACGGTGGAATTGTATATCACAAAATTTTTGAGTGCAAGATGTATATCACAGAACAAGAAACAGAAGAGTTCAAAAGCACCAACCCAGCAACCGTGGACATAAAATTGGCTAAGTATGGAAAGGAACAATGGTCGGTCGGATTCGTCATGTGAGGATATAGATGGAGATGAAGATATGTCACCCCGCCAATGCTGGAATCCACGATCATAGAAAGGTGAATAAGTATATAACCAGAAAGAGATAATAGATGGGAAGAAGAAAAGGGAAAAAGGGCTAAGTATCTCACAGAAGAAAATCTACTGTTCTTTCATTAATGAAAATCTTTTTGAACCCCTGGTGAGTTCTCACTAGTAAAATCATAAATTGTAGATCACAAAAGTTCTTTGGGTGCAAGATGTATATGATGAAACAGGGGACATAAGTGTTGGATACAACAAGCCTGGGACCCGGTGGTGAGATAATTGGCTAAGTATTGAAAGGGACGACGGTTGGTCGGGCTCATGGTGTGAAGATATAGATAAAGAGAAGCATCTGCCAATCTACGAATCTAGGAGGCCATGATCATAGACATGTGACTAAATATAGAAACACAAAGGGATAGTAGAGGGGGAGAAAATAGGCAAAATTTAAAGAGAAAGTTTTTATATTTATTCCAATAGTATTCATTTTTATATTTATTCCAATAGTATTCATATTAATATATATTAATAGATTATTTCTGGTCCAAATGTAAATCATCTTCCAATTTGCAGGATCCTGTTTGGTTTGCAAATTTCGTTGAAATCCATAAGCAATAGAAAGAAAAAAAAGGGTAGACGACTGGGTCGTGAGGGGGCATTCCAACGGACAAATTGTATATCGCGAAACTTCGGGCACTGTTTGCAAGTCATAGAAGATTCGAAACACAATTTTGAGGTCGTCAATCTAGGAACCCACAATCGAAAATGTGTCCAAGTATGGAATAGGGAAACACTGGCCCAGACTTGTTTTCGCTAATATATTGAAATTTGTAATATCTTTTCCATTAGCTGGCAATATATTCTTTGCATGTTTTTGGACAAGTTCTGTAGGTATGGTTAGTTCGAGACTTTTTCTTATTAATGACGATCTTTATGGTTGTTTCATGATGGTTTTTTATTATTAAACCTTTGGTGTTGCATATTTGGAAAGAAGTACGAGGATGGGTGGAACATGAAACAGTGACTAGGAATTGGAGATTTCGTTAACCTGCCAACGCAAGGATCCAAAATAGGGTGACAAGGTATCCCTAGAAGACGTGAGGCCCCGATAGTCAAATTGTACCACTCATAAAATTTGATTTCATAATGTGTAACATGGAAGAGGGACGATGTCAGACTCTGGTAGTCAATTTGTATATGGCGGAGGTCGGGGTGCCAATTCTTTCATATGAGTATGTTCAATTGTCACTAGTAAGTGTTGGAAGATTGGTTGTTGTCATTGATGTCAACCCTAGTCATGGGTTTTGGACCACAAGATTGATGAAGTTATTTGGACATGAAGGAAAATGCACATGT
>JASDQU010682309.1:40621-59895 GCA_032191745.1 Picea mariana | reverse complement strand
AATTACCACAAATCCTTTGCAACTCATGAATTCATTAACCAAGGGAAACTTTTGATCTTCAAAATATGTAAATATTAATCAAGCAAGATGATAAGAAAGAATGGAAACAAGATAAAAATAGTCCATTATCACAACTTTCATGAATATCTAATGGAATAAATTCCTACAATACATACCCTCAGGCTTACAAATGAACAACTCAACTGCTCCTCTAGATCTCTCCTCTCTTGGATCATGAATCCAACCCCTATCCAAGAGGTCTCTCCTTCATTAAATATAAAATATCATCCAAATATCCTTAAGAGGTTGAATCCTATCTCTTTCATTGGATTCTAAGCCTCGAAGATTGGTGGCAACAATAAAAGAGACAAAAATCCAACAAACTGCTAATTTTTAGGAAATTGTTGGAAGTCTTTAATGAATTGTTTCCAACTCAATGCATGAGGTCTTAATGCAGCTAAGACTTAGGTTTAGGTGTCCCTTGATATCTAACTGATCCATGAGAATTCATTCAAACCCTCCGTGACAACTGGCAACCTCCCAACAAGGCGAATATCCAATCAACTATGCAAAATAAAGAATTGGCAGCACATTCCATAGCACACTGGTGTTTTAATTTTTTCTCTCAATTTACAAACTGGTTCATGATGCAATTTGGTCAGCAAGTCGACAAGGATATCATCTTCCTCCACAAAAAAATTCATAGAAACCCACTTCGTAGTTTTGGTTTTATGATCAAATTTGTAACAGTAATCGCTACAGGAAATTATGTAGCACCACTGTAACACAGTTCTGCACATTCCGAGCGCCACTCCTGAAATAGCTCTACAGATTTCGTAGCACCAATGAATGTGAAATTTTCGAAATGCTCATATGATAACTATGCCAATAGTGTAATATGGCACCAATCTTGGCCACTTGGCATTATGAATGACCAAAGAACTCTTGGCGCTACGAAATCTAAAAGTGCTACCAAATCATCAATTTCAGGAACACTACAAATCACAAGAGCAAGAGCGTTTTGAAAACTCCTAATTCACTGGCGCTGCGAAATGACCAAAATTGCTACTGCAAATTCCTGTGCTAACATTTGGCTCCATGGGGGATGGCATACTCCCTGCCAGCTTCCAAGAACTTGTAGACCAGTGGCCTTACCTATCACCTAAAATCTTTGATTGGACATAAGCATGTTGTTCCATTGGGCAAGGAGTCTTATACTGCTGCAAACCAACAAACTGAAAAGAATCTAACTACTCGTATGGCGAGCTTATTCTCCTGCCTACTCCTAATTCTAATCATTAGAAGCAAACTGATCAAGTAAAACTGAATCTCCAATGCATCCACATAAGTAATTGACTAACAACTTGAAATCTCCTTCCAAATTTATGTAAAGTCACAAACACATAGATTATAGCATGTAAATCATGATTTTTGAAATCATACTTACAATCCAAAAATCTGGCCTTAAAGATGGCAACAACTGAAACTTGATTACTGCAAAACATCTCCATATAAGTGGCAATTGGGTATTTAAATTCATACAAAAAGTGTTGCTTCTAAACAAATGACACAGAAACATGCATGATCAATTGCTCATCTAATCCTTTTTGTTCTCCTTTTCCATATCCCTGTGACTCAGATCCATCACTATGATGTGTTGGCTCATTATCGCTGATAATTTATGAGAGAAAAGAAGAGATAAGTTCTTGATCTTCTACATCAATGTCTTCATAATTATTAAATGAACGATGAGTCTTAAAATATATATCATGAAAAAACTGTTGATTACTCTCTCCAACAATGATATCTTTTAAAAATGTATCAGAAATAAGAGGATTTTCATAAGTATTTGGAACAATAGACTCATAACTATAATTGACCATAGCATGAATGCATTGTTGATCATCTCTTTGTTGAAAAGTAGAACTAGATGTGATTCCATTAGTCAACAAGCCTTTATAATTTTTAAAATCTTTCTCCTCGTCACTATATTTGTCAAATATTGGAACATCAAGATAAAATCCTGATGGTAAAGATGGATATTTTTGCATATAATAATCATCAATATGATCTTGGAACAGATTTGAAACAACATCACCTTCTTCCTCATCATAATCATCCTTCTCATATAAATTTGAAGCAACATGTACATAAGGAGAAAGATAGTCCTCTTGTTGTTCCTCCTTGAAAATGGATGATCTCTGCAAATCCAGTTTCCCATGGTTGCTGCAATATCCCCGTGTCTGCAAATCTGAAAGTTGAGGGATGATTTTATTGATTTCAATTGGCATTTGACCAAAATACAACTGATCATTGTGTTTTGTATCTAAAGCAACCAAATCTTCAGATTTATAACAATCAAGAAAAATGGTAGTAAGAGAAACTTTGACTTCTTTATTATCCATTTCTAGTTCATGTTTATGGGAAAGCACATCATCTTGAAGATCATTAGAGAGCTGATGAATATTGTGAGGGAGGAATTATTTTCTATCTATAATTTCAATCTCATCATGCAATTCATATTCCCCACAACAATTGTCAAATAATAACTCATCTGAAAAGTACCTTTTGCAGTGCTCATTGAATGCCCCGTGGAAATCCTTCAAGGATTAAATGATGGAAGGGGGTAATGAGAAATACCATTTATGTGCATACCCATCCAATGAATGCATGAACATATTCATACGAACATCCTCATGTTGTATATCCAGTAGATCCATGAACTCATGAAACTTGATGAGGTGTTTTTCATGATTGTCTTCTTTCCTCTCTCTGAACATAGGCATAAAATCCCCCCATTCTGTCAAATGAGGTACTGGATGTGGAAAACCAAGAATAGCTAAAAATTTTTAAGGTGCAAACCTTCGAGCCAATATAGCTTCCATGGCTATTGTATCCTGTATCAGTGAAGTCACCAACAGGTTCTTCCTTCATGGAGTGGAGCCGCCACTTCTATTATGTATTATTTATTACTAATTCATCAATTACGGAAGGACCCTTCAAAGAAGTTCATCATAGGATGTTCCTAAATAGGAGTGCACATATTTCTATCAATGAATAACTCCAAAAGTATAAGGATATTGATAGGTCACATTCCATGCATGACTTCCTCTCTAATAATCCATTTGCACCCAAAAAGAACCCCTTTCCAAGGAATATAGGTCACTTTTACCCCTTATATTTTTGTTAGCTTATAAAAAAGTTAAGGGATACATAACTTTGTAATAAATGTTGGGCATATATTAGGGCTTAGAAGTACAGAGAACAAAAACACCCATTGAGCATAAGTTTTAACTATTGGATACAAATGAGACCATAAAATCTTCTAGTGGGTATAAACTTATACCTTAAAATTGGCATTGATTGCATCTAAGATTTATTGGATGAGACCATAAGCACCCTCCCAAAATATCTTCAATTGAGACATTCTTCCAAGTTCTTGAGCTCTTAACTAGACCTCTTTCTTCTTTGTATCTCCTTATTGGATGATAGACTTTAGTTAGTTCCTAGGTCTTAGATCTCATAGATTATATCTACTTTCATAGGTGTTGCATTTTCACTCCCACTTGTGGATTGATTATGATGTACCTAGTAGTCCCCTTGACCTATTCATGGTCATTTGTTGAATAATAAAATTATCATATCTTATTTTACCTTATCCATATCCAATTCACTTATATTCAAGACAAGGTAGGGCATGACACTTGTAATTATTTCAATCAATTTTCTTCATTATTTAGGGAAACTAGTTAGAGATATTCTCACCACGTGCTTCAGTTCTTTTGGGCTCACACCTTCAAGTAACTTGCACACATCACTCATCCAAAATGTCATATACAAGTTTCCTACACTCAAGATTCACGTGGGCAAATGTATGGGAAGGATTTTCCTACACATTAGGTGTAGGTAAGTACCTAAACTGGGATTTTTACACAAACTGGCCAAAATGTGTATCTAGTGATGCCAAGTCTAATTTCACAAGACAAAGTCTTAAAATCCTTGTCAATGTGTGTGATTTTACTCCAAATGGGAAAAATGGAGATGTAAGTGTGTCAAAGGGATTTTAGTGGGATAGATGTTGAAGAGTGAAACACAACTGTGGTTGGTGAGTTTGAGACATTGATGAAAAATCATACTTCGTGATTGACCCCATTACCTACAAGAAGAAATATTTTGGGATGTTAGTGTGAGTGGGAAAAGTATAACACATGTGGATCTATTGAAAGATGCAAGGCTATATTGGTCACCAAGGGTTATCCCCAAGAGGGGATGACTTCAAGTAAAATTTCCATCAATGGTGCAAGAAAASAAATTGAAGCATGAAATGTAATTAAGAAGCCAAGACCAAATGTGTATGYTATTGTCTTTCYRTAAGACTTGGACAATTTCTCTAGTAACCAATTCTATATTGTACATCAATGGATTTACCCAAATTGTATCTAGTGTAATAAATATRCTATTCCTCCATCATACCTAAGCCAATGACCARTGTATTCAATGATGGGAATAAACACATTTGGATTACCTTAATAAAAAATAATGTTAAAATAGMTCATRTACAAGTTCAACACTTTGGTCYYGCCCAAGTTGGGCCAATAGTCWAATTTAAGTTAAATGACGATGATATAAGAAATTACTAAGATGTAGAAAATCAATATTGAATATATCAAACCATTAGAAGATMCCCCATCTATCACTTTCCCTTCAAAATGATTATTTAGAATATGTGACCTAGAGTATGTTAAGAGTACAATTTGAAAATGTTACCGGACTTTCCTTGGGTAATAGAACCATAGACTAATCAAGGAAAAATTTAATGAGGATAATCATAAGTTACAATAATTGAAACTTTCTAACCTCAGTGAAAATTCATGGAAAAAAAAATGGAATTTTTTACATGACTATCTTGCTTGGAATAGATTTCCATATTATACACTCAAGGTGACTCAAGAAACTGCCACTAAATGGGAGCTAAATAAACTGCATAATACCCATGTCAAATATGAGCTTGTCTTTTTTATTATTCGAAGAATCTACCTTCTATCCTATGAGTGAACTATGCAACTCATCCTTTTAATTATTGGTGCAGGGAGGGTTTTTATACCACTTTATTTAATTTATTCCTTTGATTTGAAGAACCCAATGCTTTCTCTTTCTCTTTATATAAATACCACTAGGAATGAAAATGAAGCCTATTCTAAATTAAATATGATAATTAGTATCCTTCTGGAATATCTTATAGAAATTATTGGCAACCTTTGTTGGGGTAATCATTGTGCAACATATATTTGTGTGATCCTCCTTCATCTTGACCTTGTCACTATCACAACTCTCGACATTTTAAAGCAGTCTAAATGTTGTGCAGGGTTTTACTAAAATTGGCGAACACCGAGATTTTAAATCGACTAGCAATGGATTTGGAGATCCACCATACTTGGAATTATGCCTAAAATCCGGTTAATTATGAAAGCCTTTACATTGGTTCCACTAACCGAATTATCCAACGAATCTTAAGACCACACTGCCACAGTTGCCCATATGACCGATACCCCCACAGTTTGTATAAATAAAAAAATTTCAATGAGTGGACGAGATCATTTTTTAATTGGCAATCCAACGGTCATTATCATTTTGACCAAAAGGTAGGGGGCCTGACAGATCATCCCGGGCTCCAGGCTGGTGAGATTCTCGTGGATTCCAAACACCTAGAGCCCCCACCATACCTCTGCACTCCATGTCAATATAGTTTAGAGACAACAATGTATATAAACCCATACAAATCGTTTTACACAAGCAATGTGGGACTAAAACTCAACAGGACGTTTGATTAGCACCGTCGATCTCTTGATTGGAAGGTTGTCGAGTCTCGCCTTCATCATCTCTGCAATGTATTTGATAAATTCTCTAATTGCAAGTCCACTAAATCAAGTGCTTGCATAAGATACTCCACTTCTTGGTTCTTGGCTGACAAGGCATCATGCAAGGATATGATCTCCTCTTGTATTCCCTTTGAAGAAGCCTCTTGTGCTTGGAATTCCTCTACAATGAGCTCCAACGATTGACAATCATTCTATAACATAAAATGTATGAATTCTTTGACATCCAACAATAATTTTTCAGCGATCTCAACACTGTATTTAGCAGTAAAATCAACATGATCTATGGATTGCGGAGGTTGATAAATGTTTGATGCTAACCTTTTGCCACTAGTTACTACCATTACATGCCCTTCAAAATGTGATCTATCTACATCCTTAATCTTCATATTATCAAGTTCTTCCATGGCACTGCTGAAAGAATCATGAAGGATGGTAATACTTCTATGTAACATACCAATCTCAACATCCTTCTGTTTTGTGAGATCATCGAGAATTCTAGCATTTTGCTTTAGAGACTCAAAAGATTCTACCAAATATGCAACTTTCTGCATTGCAATATGCAAAACGTGTGATACACCTATAGCCATAATTCAACTCTTTGGATACCCACTACGATGCTTACAATAATCTCTTGGTAACAAAATAATTGTAGATCTTTAATGGCTTCAATCACACCCTTTGTGGTAGACACCATGTGTGTTGGGTATGCTATTTACATGTAGCATTTTGGATGTGATTCCAAACAAATATTTTCAAGGTGCATTCATGCAACAGTCCCCCAGCATTATCAAATTTCCCACAGTAATTTGGAGCAGAAAGAATGGTGACCATTTTATTCGGGAAATCCAAGTTCTGAAGCTCTTGTTTGACTTTAATAGGACTGCACATGTTTGAGACATAATTCTCCAATGATTCTGGTATATTCCCTATGTCCCCTGATTTAAAATGAGATATATTATTACCATTCAACACTGTCCCAGGAACGAATAAAGATTCTGGTACAAACGAGACATTCTTCACAGAGATTGTCTCAAGAAAATCTACATATTGTACTTTATTTAACCTTTTGAATACAACAGTGGAAAATTATGTTCTTATTTTATTTTCTTTTCAAGTCTATAGGTTCAAGTCTATTTTTATTTGTTCAAGTCTCTTCCTTGTTTATTCAAATCTATTTTTGCTTGTTGCACCATGTAGTAATAGAGTGCCTCAAAACAAAGTGCCATAAAATAGAGTGCCAACCATATTTTTTGTCATCATACTACCTTATCCAACAATGATATAAATGTCATCAAAGGCAATGTCTCTCATCTAATTGACACCAGTGCCATTCTCATCTATTTGACATCAGTGCTAATGCCATTACTGCCAACCTGTATTGACATATTGCCAACAACTATCTGCTTTGTCATCATAGGCAATGTTGCTATATTTTTGTTGTAGATCACTATGCATAGTGTAAAAGTGAGGGCATGTTCACTAATTGGGCATGCCATATCCTCGATTGCACCATTTGGTACCAGAGCAAGATTTGAAGCTCTAGGAGAGTGAAGTAAGTGAGAGGAATTATCAAATAATCTAAGATAAGATAGGTAAGATAATTTTATAAATGTCCAACAAACGACCACAAAGGTTGTTCAATGAGATCCGATACTCTCTTTCCTTCTTTGAAGAGTAGAAGTCCCCATAGGGAACCAGGATTTACCCCTCAAAATTAAGGGCCATTTTTGAGACAGTTCTTTCAGCAATATAGATCTGAAGATGAGCTTGGGTGGAAGACTAAGCATGACACTTAACATGACTGATATCTTTGGCATGTCCTTTTGAAGATCTATTGGTTAAGGGTTAGAATTCTGTTTGTTGAAAATGATAGTGTATTGTTCTAGTTTCCTTTTGGTCATACTGATGATTACTCTTTCTAACTTTGTGGATTCTTCTATGGCATTAAAAATGTGACTTATAAAGTCAACATAGAATAGTTGTGTTGGTTGCTGGGATTCTTCAAAGAGTATCATATGGGTGTCTTCTTGTAGCTTTATAAGAATTTGGTATTCATTTTCAGACTTCTGCAGAAATATTGTTGGTTGTTGATGGAATTTTAGGCCTGGTATTCACTCTATATTCAAACAAGTCAATGTTTATTAGACCTTTCAATCATGTACTCTAGAGAGAATTTTGCAATTTGGATTGGTGGAATTGAGTCATTTTCCAAATGCTGCTACTTAATTCGAATGGTTACTAAATTTGTCACAAAAGTTGAGGTGCTTATTATTTGGCTAGAAATTGCTTAGAATCGGTTAAATAAAGAAAAGTCAGATTCATAAATTCTTCACTGAGGAAAGTGTCAGAAATGGTCTCAATGCAAATAGATACAAGGAATCTAAAACTATTGTCAAGGATACTAGAATAATGCCTCCAAGAAAATCTAAGATCCCTATCCATTATGTTGAAAAATCATTGATGAGGTATGCCTCATAGAAACATGGACTAGTAGCATAGGAACCTAGTGCATACAACTCATTAATGTTGCAAAAAACTGTAAATTGGTAGCTTGAAGGATTTGTGAAAATATAGGTTCTTCTTCTCAATCTAGTTGAGGAAATATACAACTAAACTGAAGAATTAAGATGATTCATTTTTTAGCATATTGCAGGATTTAGGCCTGTAAACTGTTGTATTATGTATATTTGACTTGATATTAGGTTCCATATTTTCCTATGGAAATAGATGGACTATCCAGCTTCAACCTATTTATATTTGTCACATACATTGAATTTCCAAATTATTGAAGCTGTATCTGTCCATCCGTATCAATTGTGATTATCTTCAGTTTGAATATAATAGGTGGGTTGGTTTTTTCTCTGGTTTGGCATATTGATTGAACTAGCCCTGTTTCATTTCACTGGAGAAAGGGATCCAAGCTTGATTGCTTTAGACCTCGAAATTTGCAGTCTTTTACAATAATGCTAAATTTCCACAAGCTTCTACAATACAACTTAACGTGCAATGCCTTGAATATGTTTGTATATAGTCCATTGATAATGCTTTATTACTTGGTAGTTATTAATTGATAATGGTTTATTACTTGACAGTTTGTGTTTCCCTTGTATTTTGGAATGCTAAACACATGTTCTATTGAACTTGGTAATATAGCAGTTTCCTTTTCTGTTAAGTTGAGGTGAGATTTTTGAATTTGCATTAATTGTTCTATAGTGAAATTTCCACACAAGAGAGCCTCAAAGAAGTCAACATATCAAAGAATCATCTTCAACAAGTTGAAGATAAAGCTTAGACATGCACTTTTCTTTCTTTGATCTATCATTTATACCTTATGTATTCTTTGTAACTCTTTACAAGTGTTTGACTAAAACAAATGAACTTGAGTTGACTTAAAGTTCTACATGGAAAATTAACTTAGACAATTTTGGTAAATTAGAATGAATGGTTGAACTTGTCATTTATGGGGAGAACAATCATATCACTAACCTTTAGYTCTTKCATGGAGTTACTCCAATGGTCTTCTAATGTTCATAATTKCCTTGTATCATTTTAGAGCCCAAATTTATTTCYTTTTATTCTTATTAAGAAAAGACTTATTGTTAAATAATTTGGCTYCCCAAGGAAAGGACACAACAACTTGAGGARTCACTTCATGGTATGTGAATGTGGTAACTATCATTCAAGGAAATTATCCATAGTTTAGACTTCTAAGAACTCATTGTGGGATAATTTGGGTTTTTCAAAACTAGTGTGGATTGCACAAATTTTCCACATTGTCAAAGGACTAACATTGCACTAGGTGCCTTGCTAATCATGTCTTGATCTTTATTGATACCACCCTAGGTAAGGTACAGGGAACCTTTAGTAATAAACACTCCCCTTTCTTGGGGTTGTAAGGTGTACAGAAGCATAAAAACTCAACATTACCCTATTCCCCTAACCAAGTTTCAATTTCCATTGCATTACCATTCATGAGGTTATTTGTTGTACTACATAAACCACTCACTTCAATCGTTGCAGGAGTTCTTTTGCTTGACATTAAGGATTGTTGTACATCATTGCACTATATAAGGTTAGATAGTTTTGTGCCAAGCTTAAAGAAATATATTTGATCTTGTTTTATCATGTATACTAACACTAGTTAGATTGCATGCTTAACAAATGTAAACAATAATGCATTTATCACAAAATATTATTACACAAAGATGTCGTAGAAAATCTATCTTTGTTAATTGAAAAATTAGAAACTAATACAATGTTGTACATACAATATAACCTTTCACTAATTATCTAAATAAATTTGTATGACTCTTAATCCCACACACAAAATAAATTCAAGTTCTCTAGTCTTGTATGCCATCTTACAACCTAGGGTTTTGAGGTCATTTTCTACACACAGGGACAATTTTACTTCAAAATCCATTTCTAATCAAATGGAGATGAATTTAACAAAAGAGAAAGAGGGTTTTGTCAATCACATACCAAAGAACAAAAGCCTCCTTCAGTTTATACATAGGTGTTATAATTTGGGATATATGCAGCGAGATTTGAGGCCTATTTTTCAAGAATATTTAATTTCTTGTTTTAGTCATTATTTTGTGGCACGTATTTCGAGAATATGGGAATGAATTTTAAAAATCCAAGAGAGGGTTTTCTTAAAAACAACCTTATTTACAAAAACTCTCCCGGTTTTGTAATAGGTAATATAGTTAAAGAGATATCACTTCATCTTTGACTCCTATTTTTACAAAGATGCAGAAAAATGTATCCTATTGTCTTATTGGCATCCAAGTTACAATGAAACAAAACTCAATGGCTTGTTATGTTGATCCTATAGGGCTATAAAATGAATATTGTCTTGCAAACTCTTGAAGTTTACCCAAGTGATTTTTCTTGTATGGATGACTGTTTTGGCACCTTTTTTTGTTTGATCTTGGTTGGTAATGTCTTATTAGTTAGGAGGACTATTATGTCATGCTGCATGGTGCTAACTCAGGCTGCATGTTAATGCTGAATTCGTATTGTAATTGTACAATTCCTTTATAGTACTCGTACAAGCCTAGGATATACTCATTTTGGACAAGAGAGTAGGGCATATAAATTTGCATGTTTCAGACTATTGAGAAAGTATTTTATGACCCTTCTAATGCTTTGGATGATTGCTCATTAGTGCTTTGTTTTAGTGTGCCATATCATTAGTGCTATGTTTTAGGATCTTGTCATATCCCCGACCTTTATTCTTTGTGCCATATTTTAGGAATGGATATATTTGTTCTTCTATGACTGTCTCATCCTATAGTACTTGGAATCTAGAAGTGAATGCATGATTGTCATCCTGCCCATCCTAGGACTATCTGGTAACAACATGAATACTATTTTCATTGAGAGGGATTTCTAGCCAAATCCCACCTACTTGAGTCCACGACAATAGTAGCCACACACACTTTCTTATCATTGGAGAAGTCTGCAAGCATGGGACATGCAGGAGAATGGTGATCCTAGATTTAAACAATGGCTTTAATAATGATAAGAGCATGGTTTGGTCCCTCCTTAGTTTTGAGTATTTTTCTAGGGAAAATTCAAGGAACAAGGCGAGGTCATGGATATCATAATCCATCAATTGCACCTGCTCCACGTATCATTTCAAATGCTCATCCTTGCTAAAATGCACCCATAGGTTGAGTACCTCCTCTAGGAAACCTGATTATTGTACCTATAGAATGGGGGTCTTGTCCTTCCTCAACTTTTAGATTCATAGCCCATCAAGCCCTTGACTTAATTGGTATTGTACATGGTGGCATTTTTCTCATGGTGGATTTGTGTAATACCATCATCCACAAATAATCCATCATGAATCTCTTTAGAATCCCATCCATCACCAATTTATACAACTGCCCTGTTATCAAGTGATAATTTGTCACATGTACCACTAGCTTCCTTTGCCAACACTAATCATAATCCTTAGGTGATAAAATTGAATTGGGGAATTCAATGAGATCTACAAAGAAGTTTGAAATGAATTCCACATGAAAGAGATCGACATCGGGTAGTTCATGAACTGTCCCCGTGGTTTAACTATTATGTATCTGGGAATGATGATTGGGCCYACATTTTACTTCCTTGGCTTTACTACCACTTCAAAATYGAACTCTTTGAATTGAAATAACCTTTAGCATATTTGACCCTCCATTTGAAAGTTATTACTAAGCTAGGAGGGCACTATAACCAAGCTTGTTCCTCCCTGCATTAAATCCTCAAGTATGTTGATAAATTGCAAGAGTATAAGGGGCATGGAGTGAGTTAAAAACATTTCCATGGACATTTCAATTTCCACTTGTCCCTCAATTCAATTTGGTTTTTCATACTATATTTCATATTTGTGATGACCTATAAACTATCAAATGTTTTGAAACTACCATCAATAAGGATCAAAACTTGTAATGTTGTAGGTATGCCTATAGGTGTCATTTTGAATTTGACCCGAGTGATTTTTCTTGTATGGATGATTGTTTTTACACCTTTTTGTTTGTTTGATCTTGGTTAGTAATGCCTCATTAGTTATGATGACTATTATGTCATGTTGCATGGTGCTAACTCAAGTTGCATGTTAATGCCAAATTTGTATTGTAATTATACAATTCCCTTATAGTACTCGTACAAGCCTAGGATATACTCATTTTGGACAAGAGAGTAGGGCATATAAATTTGCATGTTGCAGACTATTGAGAAAGTATTTTATGACCCTTCTAATGCTTTGGATGATTTCTCATTAATGCTCTGTTTTAGTGTGCCATATCATTAGTTCTCTGTTTTAAGATCTTGTTCATGAAGAATCTTAGTGCTCCTTGCTAACATGCACCCATAGGTTGAGTACCTCCTCTAGGTAAACTGATTATTGTACCTATAGAATGGGGGTCTTCTCCTTCCTCAACTTTTAGATTCATGGCCCATCATTCCCTTGACTTAATTGGTATTGTACATGGTGGTATTGAACCTCCATTTGAAATTTATYACTAGGATAGGAGGGCACTATAACCAAGCTTGTTTCTCCCTCCATTAAAGTCTCRAGTATGTTGATAAATTGCAAGAGTATAAGGGGCATGGAGTGAGTTAAACACATTTCCATGGACATTTCAATTTCCACTTGTCCCTCAATTCAATTTGATTTTTCATACTATATTTCATATTTGTGATGACCTATAAACTATCAAATGTTTTGAAACTACCATCAATAAGGATCAAAACTTGTAATGTTGTAGGTATGCCTATAGGTGTCATTTTGAATTTGACCCGAGTGATTTTTCTTGTATGGATGATTGTTTTTACACCTTTTTGTTTGTTTGATCTTGGTTAGTAATGCCTCATTAGTTATGATGACTATTATGTCATGTTGCATGGTGCTAACTCAAGTTGCATGTTAATGCCAAATTTGTATTGTAATTATACAATTCCCTTATAGTACTCGTACAAGCCTAGGATATACTCATTTTGGACAAGAGAGTAGGGCATATAAATTTGCATGTTGCAGAATATTGAGAAAGTATTTTATGACCGTTCTAATTCTTTGGATGATTTCTCATTAGTGCTATGTTTTAGTGTGCCATATCATTAGTGCTCTGTTTTAGGATCTTGTCATATCCCCGACCTTTCTTCTTTGTGCCATATTTTAGGAATGGATCTATTTGTTCTTCTATGACTCTCTCATCCTCTAGTACTTGGAATCTAGCAATGAATGCATCATTGGCATATTGCCCATCCTAGGACTATTTGGTAACAACATGAATACTATTTTCACTGAGAGGGATTTCTAGCCAAATCCTACCTACTTGAGTCCACGACAATAGTAGCCACACACACACTTTCTTATCATTGGAGAAGTCCCCAAGCATGGGACATGCAGGATAATGGTGATCCCAGATTTAAACAATGGCTTGAATAATGATAAGAGCATGGTCTGGTCCCTCCTTAGTTTTGAGTATTTTTCTAGGGAAAATTCAAGGAACAAGGAGAGGTCATGGATATCATAATCCATCAATTGCACCTGCTCCACATATCATTTCAAATTCTCATCCTTGATAACATGCACCCATAGGTTGAGTACATCCTCAAGGAAAACTGATTATTGTACCTATAGAATGGGGGTCTTCTCCTTCCTCAACGTTTAGATTCATGGCCCATCATTCCCTTGACTTAATTGGTATTGTACATGGTGGAATTTTTCTCATGGTGGCTTTGTTTATACCATCATCCACAAATAATCCACCATGAATGTCCTTAGAATCCCATCCATCACCAATTTATACAGCTGCCCTGTTATCAAGTGATAATTCGTTACATGTACCACTAGCTTCCTTTGCCAACACTAATCATAATCCTTAGGTGCTAAAATTGAATTGGGGAATTCAATGTGCTCTGCAAAGAAGTTTGATATGAATTCCACATGAAAGAGATCGACATCGTGTAGTTCATGAACTATCCCTCTGGTTTAACTATTATGTATTTGGGAATGATGATTGGGCCAACATTTTACTTCCTTGGCTTTACTACCACTTCAAAATTGAACTCTTTGAATTGAAATAACCTTTAGAAGATTTGACCCTCCATTTGAAAGTTGTTACTAAGCTAGGAGGGCACTATAACCAAGCTTGTTCCTCCCTCCATTAAAGCCTCAAGTATGTTGATAAATTGCAAGAGTATAAGGGCCATAGAGTGAGTTAAACACATTTCCATGGACATTTCAATTTCCACTTGTCCCTCAATTCAATTTGGTTGTTCATAATATATTTCATAGTTGTGATGACCTATAAACTATCCAATGTTTTGAAACTACCATCAATAAGGATAAAAAATTGTAATGTTGTAGGTATGCCTATAGGTGTCATTTTGAAGTTGAACCGAGTGTTTTTTCTTGTATGGATAACTGTTTTGGCACCTTTTTGTTTGTTTGATCTTGGTTGGTAATGCCTCATTAGTTAGGAGGAATATTATGTCATGTTGCATGGTGCTAACTCAGGTTGCATGTTAATGCTAAATTTGTATTGTAATTGTACAATTCCTTTATAGTACTCGTACAAGACTAGGATATACTCATTTTGGACAAGAGAGCAGGGCATATAAATTTGCATGTTGCAGACTATTGAGAAATTATTTTATGACCCTTCTAATGCTTTGGATGATTTCTCATTAGTGCTTTGTTTTAGTGTTCCATATCATTAGTTCTCTATTTTAGGATCTTGTTCATGAAGATAAGATCTTGTTCATTATTTGGCATAGTGTGCCATATATCATGCAAGATTTTTAACAAAGCATGTCCATGGTAGAGGAGCAACTTAGGACCCTCCTAGTCTAGTAATAAATTTCAAATATAGTGTCAATGCCAACCTTGGTTATAGATTCTATTGACTAGGTTAGGGATTCATACATGGTTGAAACAAACTTAGACTCAATATCCCATCAAAAGTTCAATGTCTACTGGTTTTACCCACTATGAGAAGGTAACCATTAGTAGAAAACTCCCATAATGGAAGTCTTGGTTCTGGTCCTATGCCTCTAGAACACTTTATAGGACCTTATTCATGAGATACCTCACTAGATTTAGTTTTACCTTGGTTGTGAAGATGTTAATCTTTGAATCACCTACTTTTAGAAATCTCATATCCTGTAGGTCTACAACACCCTTTTGGATAACGTCTTCCCTACCCTACTGACTGATAAATTGTTAATAGATTCCATGTCATATAGCCTCATATAGTAGTGCAAATTGCATGCTTCTTATAACTATGTGATTTTAGTGCACCATTTTGGATTTTTAGAGTTTTTTTAGTATGGGAGTGGATGGTAATGACTAGTAATAGTGGAAAAGGTATGAAATGGATGAATTTTTGATATGAAGTGAATGGATTTGAGAGATTGAGTGATACACATGTTGGATGAAGGTTGCATGTCTACTAAAGTTTATGCATAGGAGGATAGGTATGATGGTTTAAATGTTGTGATGAAGTGTTGAATTTATAAGTGGAGGTTTGAAATATTTGAACATCATACCTTGATACATTCCATTGAGTTGGAACACTGGTATGACCTATAAACTATCCAATGTTTTGAAACTACCATCAATAAGGATCAAAACTTGTAATGTTGTAGGTATGCCTATAGGTGTCATTTTGAAGTTGACCCAAGTGATTTTTCTTGTATGGATGATTGTTTTGGCACCTTTTTGTTTGTTTGATCTTGGTTGGTAATGTCTATAAATTTAGGAGGACTATTATGTTATGTTGCATGGTGCTAACTCAGGCTACATGTTAATGCTGAATTCGTATTGTAATTGTACAATTCCTTTATAGTACTCGTACAAGCCTAGGATATACTAATTTTGGACAAGAGAGTAGGGCATATAAATTTTCATGTTGCACACTATTGAGAAAGTATTTTATGACCCTTCTAATTCTTTGGATGATTGCTCATTAGTGCTCTATTTTAGTGTGTCATATCATTAGTGCTTTGTTTTAGGATCTTGTCATATCCCCAACCTTTCGTCTTTGTGCCGTATTTTAGGAATGGATCTATTTGTTCTTCTAAGACTATCTCATCCTATAGTACTTGGAATCTAGTAGTGAATGCATCATTGGCATCCTGCCCATCCTAGGACTATCTGGTAAAAACATGAATACTATTTTCACTAAGAGGGATTTCTAGCCAAATCCCACCTACTTGAGTCCACAAAAATAGTAGCCACACACACTTTCTTATCATTGGAGAAGTCCCCAAGCATGGGACATGTAGGAGAATGGTGATCCGAGATTTAAACAATGGATTTAATAATGGTAAGAGCATGGTCTAGTCCCTCCTTAGTTTTGAGTATTTTTCTAGGGAAAATTCAAGGAATAAGGCAAGGTCATGAATATCATAATCCATCAGCTGCACCTACTCCACATATTATTTCAAATGCTCATCCTTGCTAACATGAACCCATAGGTTGAGTACCTCCTCTAGGTAAACTGATTATTGTACCTATAGAATGGGGGTCTTCTCCTTCCTCAACTTTTAGATTCATGGCCCATCATGCCCTTGACTTAATTGGTATTGTACACGGTGGCATTTTTCTCATGATGACTTTGTGCAATACCATCATACACAATTAATCCATCATGAATCTCCTTAGAATCCCATCCATCACCAATTTGTACAAGTTCCCTATTATCAAGTGATATTTCGTCACATGTACCACTAGCTTCCTTTGCCAATACTAATCACAATCCTTAGATGCTAAAATTGAATTGGGAAATTCAATGAGCTCTGCAAAGAAGTTTGATATGAATTCCACATGAAAGAGATCGACATTGGGTAGCTCATGAACTGTCCCTGTGGTTTAACTATTATGTATCTGGGAATCTAAGTCACCGCATTCAGCGAATTTCAGGCCTGAAATTCGAAATTCGCCGAATTTTGAATCAAATCGAATTAATTCATATAAAATTTGCCGAATATCAGAACGGACTTGAACCCACATACGAATTCGAATTTTTGGCCGAATAAATTCGACAAATGCATTGAAATTCGAGTCTAAAATTTGATGCGGAATTTTTAAAAAAGATTGGAACCCTAAACGCGGTTTCTACGTGTTTGTTTTCGAACGTTCGTGTGATTTTTGTATTTCCGCTCATGGATTCAGATTTTGGGTTTCGCGTGCATGGTTTGGGTTTTTCATTTCTTGCTCTAACACTCCTGAGTCCCGACCATATTCCTCCCTCCTATCGACGACGGATGCTATAACACTTACCAGTTACGACTACATTGTAGCAGTGATTCAAGGACCAGCAAGGAACTTTCTCCAGCAAGAACTCCCGACGCCGTCCATATATTTTTAAATTTTTAAATTTTGTAGTCTGTCGAATTTATTGTCGAATTTTATCATAGAAATTTTCACAGTCGAATTTTTGTTGAACTTCAAGGTCGTCGAACTCGAATTCGACTTCGAACTAGGTAACTTAGCTTGGAATGATGATTGGGCCCATATTTTACTTCCTTGGCTTTACTACCACTTCAAAATCGAATTCTTTGAATTGAAATAACCTTTAGCAGATTTGACCCTCCATTTGAAAGTTATTAGTAGGCTAGGAGGGCACTATAACCAAGCTTGTTCCTCCCTCCATTAAAGCCTCAAGTATGTTGATAAATTGCAAGAGTATAAAGGGCATGGAGTGAGTTAAACACATTTCCATAGACATTTCAATTTCCACTTGTCCCTCAATTCAATTTGGTTGTTCATACTATATTTCATAGTTGTGATAATCATGGGAGATATTGCAAAATAATCCCCCTCACCACTCCCCATTTTGGATCATTTGAGCTAATTCAAAATAGTACCCATGTTTCCCATGGCATCTACTTCATAGTTTAGATGGGGAAGGACATGGTAAAAGGTTATTTGTTAAAAATGGACAAATATTCATTTTTCTCTTTCTACTAGTATGTACAAACTTGAGGATATCACTTTTGAGAGCTTGCTCATTTTTCGGATAATCACAATAGAATTTCCAATGACCACAATATTTTTCACCTATCTTACATGAAACAACATGAGACAAAAAAAATACATATATTAATCAATGGTTCAATTTTTACAAATCCAAATGGGGTGCACTATTCATCATACCATAGAGAATCAGATATGCGAGTTTGCAGTTTGGTCAAGATTCATATATGTGAGTTTGCAGTTTTGTCGAGCCTCAGCTTCGAGTGGGGTCCTCCTCTCTTGGAAGGCTAACAAAATATGATGCCTGGGTCGAACCTGGGAGTAACCGAGCCCCCTTTTTCCCATTCCGTCAAAGCTCAAAGGGGAAATAAGAAGTAGCACGAAGAAGGTCGAAGATATGAAAGGTAAAACCGTAAACCTCCGTTCCGTCAAGGCCCAAAGGGGAAATTCAAATAAGCACAAAGATGTAAAATGGGGAATGCATATATGGGCAGATCCCATATAATTTATACTAGGTGGGAGGGCCAAAATTCTCTCAGAAATCTCCTTGTTCTTTGGAAATTGGGCAAAGGGAAGATTGTAGCTACTTAGTGCCCATACCACAAAATCAGGGCGAATTAAATCATAAACCTCGATTTTACCAAATGGTAGGGCGAAGATACTATAAAAAATTTCCATACTTCTAGAAATTTGGCTAATGGAAGCTTGTCCCTCCAAATTTCAGGGGCGAAATATAATTTTTTTCCCTTTATCCCTCCTAAAAGTATGGGCTAACCCTGTACACAATTTTTCCCCTAAAATAAATTACGGGCTAATGATATAAGTTTAAAAAAATCACTCCAATACAAAAAAAATCGCCCAATAAAAAATCGGAGGACCCTTAATTTTGCCCATGAGCGAAATTTCGCCCCTAAAATCAT
>JASDQU010682309.1:17044-34293 GCA_032191745.1 Picea mariana | reverse complement strand
CTTAGACAATTTTGGTAAATTAGAATGAATGGTTGAACTTGTCATTTATGGGGAGAACAATCATATCACTAACCTTTAGTTCTTGCATGGAGTTACTCCAATGGTCTTCTAATGTTCATAATTGCCTTGTATCATTTTAGAGCCCAAATTTATTTCTTTTTATTCTTATTAAGAAAAGACTTATTGTTAAATAATTTGGCTTCCCAAGGAAAGGACACAACAACTTGAGGAATCACTTCATGGTATGTGAATGTGGTAACTATCATTCAAGGAAATTATCCATAGTTTAGACTTCTAAGAACTCATTGTGGGATAATTTGGGTTTTTCAAAACTAGTGTGGATTGCACAAATTTTCCACATTGTCAAAGGACTAACATTGCACTAGGTGCCTTGCTAATCATGTCTTGATCTTTATTGATACCACCCTAGGTAAGGTCCAGGGAACCTTTAGTAATAAACACTCCCCTTTATTGGGGTTGTAAGGTGTATGGAAGCATAAAAACTCAACATTCCCCTATTCCCCTAACCAAGTTTCAATTTCCATTACATTCCCATTCATGAGGTTATCTGTTGTACTACATAAACCACTCACTTCAATCGTCGCAGGAGTTCTTTTGCTTGACATTAAGGATTATTGTACATCATTGCACTATAGAGGGTTAGATAGTTTTGTGCCAAGCTTAAAGAAATATATTTGATCTTGTTTTATCATGTATTCTAGCACTAGTTATATTACATTCTTAAGAAATGTAAACAATAATGCATTTATCACAAAATATTATTACACAAAGATGTCGTAGAAAATCTATCTTTGTTAATTGAAACATTACAAACTAATACAATGTTGTACATACAATATAACCTTTCACTAATTATATAAATAAATTTGTATGACTCTTAATCCCACACACAAAATAAATTCAAGTTCTCTAGGCTTGTATGCCATCTTACAACCTAGGATTTTGAGGTCATTTTCTACACACAGGGATAGTTTTACTTCAAAATTCATTTCTAACCAAATGGAGATGAATTTAACAAAACAGAAAGAGGTTTTTGTCAATCACATACCAAATAACAAAATCCTCCTTCAGTTTATACACAGGTGTTATAATTTGGGAGATATGCAGTGATATTTGAGGCATATTGTCAAGAATATTTAATTTTTTGTTTTAGTCATTATTTTGTGTCACGTATTTAGAGAATATGGGAATGAATTTTAAAAATCCGAGAGAGTTTTTTCTTAAAAACAACCTTATTTACAAAAACCTCTCCCGATTTTGTAATAGGTAATATAGTTAAAGATATATCACTTCATCTTTGACTCCTATTTTTACAAAGATGCAGAAAAATGTATCCTATTGTCTTATTGGCATCCAAGTTACAATGAAACAAAACTCAATGGCTTGTTATGTTGATCCTATAGGGCTATAAAATGAATCTTTTCTTGCAAACTCTTGAAGTTGACCCAAGTGATTTTTCTTGTATGGATGATTGTTTTGACACCTTTTTGTTTGTTTGATCTTGGTTGGTAATGTCTCATTAGTTAGGAGGACTATTATGTCATGTTGCATGGTGCTAACTCAGGCTACATGTTAATGCTGGATTCGTATTGTAATTGTACAATTCCTTTATAGTACTCGTACAAGCATATGATATACTCATTTTGGACAAGAGAGTAGGGCATATAAATTTGCATGTTGCAGACTATTGAGAAAGTATTTTATGACCCTTCTAATGATTTGGATGATTGCTCATTAGTGCTCTGTTTTAGTGTGCCATATCATTAGTGCTCTGTTTTAGGATCTTTTCATATCCCCAACCTCTATTCTTTGTGCCATATTTTAGGAATGGATATATTTGTTCTTCTATGACTGTCTCATCCTATAGTACTTGGAATCTAGAAGTGAATGCATGATTGTCATCCTGCCCATCCTAGGACTATCTGGTAACAACATGAATACTATTTTCACTGAGAGGGATTTCTAGCCAAATCCCACCTACTTGAGTCCACGACAATAGTAACCACACACACTTTCTTATCATTGGAGAAGTATGCAAGCATGGGACATGCAGGAGAATGGTGATCCCAGATTTAAACAATTGTTTGAATAATGATAAGAGCATGGTCTGGTCCCTCCTTAGTTTTGAGTATTTTTCTAGGGAAAATGCAAGGAACAAGGTGAGGTCATGGATATCATAATCCATCAGTTGCACCTACTCCATGTATCATTTCAAATGCTCATCCTTGCTGAAATGCACCCATAGGTTGAGTACCTCCTCTAGGAAAACTGATTATTGTACCTATAGAATGGGGGTCTTCTCCTTCCTCAACTTTTAGATTCATGGCCCATCATGCCCTTGACTTAATTGGTATTGTACATGGTGGAATTTTTCTCATGGTGGATTTGTGTAATACCATCATCCACAAATAATCCATCACGAATCTCCTTAGAATCCCATCCATCACCAATTCATACAACTACCCTATTATCAAGTGATAATTCGTCACATGTACCAGTAGCTTCCTTTGCCAACACTAATCATAATCCTTAGGTGCTAAAATTGAATTGGGGAATTCAATGAGATCTACAAAGAAGTTTGATATGAATCCCACATGAAAGAGATCGACATCGGGTAGTTCATGAACTGTCCCCGTGGTTTAACTATTATGTATCTGGGAATGATGATTGGGCCTACATTTTACTTCCTTGGCTTTACTACCACTTCAAAATTGAACTCTTTGAATTGAAATAACCTTTAGCATATTTGACCCTCCATTTGAAAGTTATTACTAAGCTAGGAGGGCACTATAACCAAGCTTGTTCCTCCCTACATTAAATCCTCAAGTATGTTGATAAATTGCAAGAGTATAAGGGGCATGGAGTGAGTTAAACACATTTCCATGGACATTTCAATTTCCACTTGTCCCTCAATTCAATTTGATTTTTCATACTATATTTCATATTTGTGATGACCTATAAACTATCAAATGTTTTGAAACTACCATCAATAAGGATCAAAACTTGTAATGTTGTAGGTATGCCTATAGGTGTCATTTTGAATTTGACTCGAGTGATTTTTCTTGTATGGATGACTGTTTTGACACCTTTTTGTTTGTTTGATCTTTTTTAGTAATGCCTCATTAGTTATGAGGACTTTTATGTCATGTTGCATAGTGCTAACTCAGGGTGCATGTTAATGCTGAATTCATATTGTAATTGTACAATTCCTTTATAGTACTCGTACAAGCCTAGGATATACTCATTTTGGACAAGAGAGTAGGGAATATAAATTTGCATGTTGCAGACTATTGAGAAAGTATTTTATGACCGTTCTAATTCTTTCGATGATTGCTCATTAGTGCTATGTTTTAGTGTGCCATATCATTAGTGCTCTGTTTTAGGATCTTGTCATATCCCCGACCTTTCTTCTTTGTGCCATATTTTAGGAATGGATCTATTTGTTCTTCTATGACTCTCTCATCCTATAGTAATTGGAATCTAGCAATGAATGCATCATTGGAATCTTGCCCATCCTAGGACTATCTGGTAACAACATGAATACTATTTTCACTGAGAGGGATTTCTAGCCAAATCCCACCTACTTGAGTCCATGACAATAGTAGCCACACACACTTTCTTATCATTGGAGAAGTCCCCAAGCATGGGACATGCAGGATAATGGTGATCCCATATTTAAACAATGGCTTGAATAATGATAAGATCATGGTCTGGTCCCTCTTTAGTTTTAAGTATTTTTCTAGGAAAAATTCAAGGAACAAGGAGAGGTCATGGATATCATAATCCATTAGTTGCACCTGCTCCACATATCATTTCAAATGCTCATCCTTGATATTATGCACCCATAGGTTGAGTACATCCTCTAGGAAAACTAATTATTGTACCTATAGAATGGGGGTCTTCTCCTTCCTCAACGTTTAGATTCATGGCCCATCATTCCCTTGACTTAATTGGTATTGTACATGGTGGAATTTTTCTCATGATGGCTTTGTTTAATACCATCATCCAGAAATAATCCATCATGAATGTCCTTAGAATCCCATCCATCACCAATTTATACAACTACCCTGTTATCAAGTGATAATTCGTCACATGTACCACTAGCTTCCTTTGCCAACACTAATCATAATCCTTAGGTGCTAAAATTGAATTAGGGAATTCAATGAGCTCTGCAAAGAAGTTTGATATGAATTCCACATGAAAGAGATCGACATCGGGTAGTTCATGAACTATCCCTGTGGTTTGACTATTATGTATCTGGGAATGATGATTGGGACCACATTTTACTTCCTTGGCTTTACTACCACTTCAAAATCGAACTCTTTGAATTGAAATAACGTTTAGCAGATTTGACCCTCCATTTGAAAGTTATTACTAAGCTGGGAGGGCACTATAACCAAGCTTGTTCCTCCCTCCATTAAAGCCTCAAGTATGTTGATAAATTGCAAGAGTATAAGGGGCATAGAGTGAGTTAAACACATTTCCATGGACATTTCAATTTCCACTTGTCTCTCAATTCAATTTGGTTGTTCATACTATATTTCATAGTTGTGATGACCTATAAACTATCCAATGTTTTGAAACTACCATCAATAAGGATAAAAAATTGTAATGTTGTAGGTATGCCTATAGGTGTCATTTTAAAGTTGAACTGAGTGATTTTTCTTGTATGGATAACTGTTTTGGCACCTTTTTGTTTGTTTTATCTTGGTTGGTAATGCCTCATTAGTTAGGAGGAATATTATGTCATGTTGCATGGTGCTAACTTAGGCTGCGTGTTAATGCTGAATTTGTACAAGCCTAGGATATACTCATTTTGGACAAGAGAGCAGGGCATATAAATTTGCATGTTGCAGACTATTGAGAAATTATTTTATGACCCTTCTAATGCTTTGGATGATTTCTCATTAGTGCTCTGTTTTAGTGTTCCATATCATTAGTTCTCCGTTTTAGGATCTTGTTCATGAAGATAAGATCTTGTTCATTATTTGGCATAGTGTGCCATATATCATACACAATTTTTAACAAATCATGTCCATGGTAGAGGAGCAACTTAGGACCCTCCTAGCCTAGTAATAACTTTCAAATATAGTGTCAATGCCAACCTTGGTTATAGATTCTGTTGACTAGGTTAGGGATTCATACATGGTTGAAACAAACTTAGACTCAATATCCCATCAAAAGTTCAATGTCTACTGGTTTTACCCACTATGAGAAGGTAACCATTAGTAGAAAAATCCCATAATTGAAGTCTTGGTTCTGGTCCTATGCCTCTAGAACACTTTATAGGACCTTATTCATGAGATACCTCACTAGATTTAGTTTTACCTTGGTTGTGAAGATGACAATCTTTGAATCACCTACTTTTAGAAATCTCATATCCTGTAGGTCTACAACACCCTTGTAGATAACATCTTCCCTACCTTACTGACTGATAAATTGTTAATAGATTCCATGTCATATAGCCTCAGATAGTAGTGCAAATTGCATGCTTCTTATAGCTATGTGATTTTAGTGCACCATTTTGGATTTTTAGAGTTTTTTGAGTATAGGAGTGGATGATAATGACTAGTAATAGTGGAAAAGGTATGAAATGGATGGATTTTTGATATGAAGTGAATGGATTTGAGAGATTGAGTGATACACATGTTGGATGAAGGTTTCATGTCTACTAAAGTTTATGCATGGGAGGATAGGTATGATGGTTTAAATGTTGTGATGAAGTGTTGAATTTATAAGTGGAGGTTTGAAATATTTGAACATCATACCTTGATATATTCCATTGAGTTGGAACCATGGTATGACCTATAAACTATCCAATGTTTTGAAACTACTATCAATAAGGATCAAAACTTGTAATGTTGTAGGTATGCCTATAGGTGTCATTTTGAAGTTGACCCAAGTGATTTTTCTTGTATGGATGATTGTTTTGGCACCTTTTTGTTTTTTTGATCTTGGTTGGTAATGTCTCATTAGTTAGGAGGACTATTATGTCATATTGCATGGTGCTAAATCAAGCTACATGTTAATGCTGAATTCGTATTGTAATTGTACAATTCCTTTATAGTACTCGTACAAGCCTAGGATATACTCATTTTGGACAAGAGAGTTAGGGCATATAAATTTTCATGTTGCAGATTATTGAGAAATTATTTTATGACCCTTTTAATTCTCTAGATGATTGCTCATTAGTGCTCTATTCTAGTGTGTCATATCATTAGTGCTTTGTTTTAGGATCTTGTCATATCCCCGACCTTTCATCTTTGTGCCATATTTTAGGAATGGATCTATTTGTTCTTCTAAGACTGTCTCATCCTATAGTACTTGGAATCTAGTAGTGAATGCATCATTGGCATCCTGCCCATCCTAAGACTATCTGGTAACAACATGAATACTATTTTCACTGAGAGGGATTTCTAGCCAAATCCCACCTACTTGAGTCCACGACAATAGTAGCCACACACACTTTCTTATCATTGGAGAAGTCCCCAAGCATGGGACATGCAGGAGAATGGTGATCTGAGATTTAAACAATGGCTTGAATAATGATAAGAGCATGGTCTAGTGCCTCCTTAGTTTTGAGTATTTTTCTAGGGAAAATTCAAGGAACAAGGCGAGGTCATGAATATCATAATCCATCAGTTGCACCTGCTCCACATAT
This sequence comes from Picea mariana, assembly GCA_032191745.1. Taxonomy (NCBI): domain Eukaryota; kingdom Viridiplantae; phylum Streptophyta; class Pinopsida; order Pinales; family Pinaceae; genus Picea; species Picea mariana. Next base: position 27,611 of record JASDQU010682309.1, on the reverse strand, counting down.
CATTTCAAATTATCATCCTTGCTAACATGCACCCATAGGTTGAGTACCTCCTCTAGGTAAACTGATTATTGTACCTATAGAATGGGGGCTTCTCCTTCCTCAACTTTTAGATTCATGGCCCATCATGCCCTTGACTTAATTGGTATTGTACATGGTGGCATTTTTCTCATGGTGGCTTTGTGCAATACCATCATACACAAATAATCCATCATGAATCTCCTTAGAATCCCATCCATCACCAATTTATACAAGTTCCCTGTTATCAAGTGATATTTCGTCACATGTACCACTAGCTTCCTTTGCCAATACTAATCACAATCCTTAGGTGCTAAAATTGAATTGGGGAATTCAATGAGCTCTGCAAAGAAGTTTGATATGAATTCCACATGAAAGAGATCAACATCGGGTAGTTCATGAACTGTCCCTGTGGTTTAACTACTATGTATCTGGGAATCTAAGTCACCGCATTCGGGGAATTTCAGGCCCGAAATTCGAAATTCGCCGAATATCAGAACGAACTTGAACCCACATACGAATTCAAATTTTTGGCCAAATAAATTCGACAAATGCGTTGAAATTCAAGTATGAAATTTGATGAGAAAATTTTAAAAAAGATTGGAACCCTAAACGTGGTTTTTGCGTGGTTGTTTTCGAACGTTCGTGTGATTTTTGTATTTTCGCTCGCAGATTCAGATTTTGGGTTTCGCGCGCATGGTTTGGGTTTTTCATTTCTCGCTGTAGCACTCCCGAGTCCCAACCATATTCCTCCCTCCTCTCGACGACGGACGCTATAACACTTACCAGTTACGACTACATTGTAGCAGTGACTCAGGGACCAGCAAGGAGCTTCCTCCAGCAAGAACTCCCGACGCCATCCATATATTTTTAAATTTTTAAATTTTGTAGTTTGTCGAATTTATTGCCGAATTTTATCATAGAATTTTTCACAGTCAAATTTTTGTTGAACTTCAAGGTCATCGAACTCGAATTTGAATTCGAACCAGGTGACTTAGCTAGGAATGATGATTGGGCCCATATTTTACTTCCTTGGCTTTACTACCACTTCAAAATCGAATTCTTTGAATTGAAATAACCTTTAGCAGATTTGACCCTCCATTTGAAAGTTATTACTAGGCTAGGAGGGCACTATAACCAATCTTGTTCCTCCCTCTATTAAATCCTCAAGTATGTTGATAAATTGCAAGAGTATAAAGGGCATGGAGTGAGTTAAACACATTTCCATGGACATTTCAATTTCCACTTGTCCCTCAATTCAATTTGGTTGTTCATACTATATTTCATAGTTGTAATAATCATGGGAGATATTACAAAAGAATCCCCCTCACCCCTCCCTATTTTGGATCATTTGAGATAATTCAAAATAGTACCCATGTTTCCCATGGCATCTACTTCATAGTTTAGATGGGGAAGGACATGGTAAAAGGTTATTTGTTAAAAATGGACAAATATTCATTTTTCTTTTTCTACTAGTATGTACAAGCTTGAGGATATCACTTTTGAGAGCTTGCTCATTTGTCGGATAATCACAATGGAATTTCCAATGACCACAATATTTTTCACCTATCTTACATGAAACAAAAAAAATACATATATTAATCAATGGTTCAATTTTTACAAATCCAAATGGGGTGCACTATTCATCATACCGTAGAGAATCAGATATGCGAGTTTGCAGTTTGGTCAAGAATCAGATATGTGAGTTTGCAGTTTGGTCGAGCCTCAGCTCTGAGTGGGGTCCTCCTCTTGGAAGGCTAACAAAATATGATGCCTCGGCCGAACCTGGGAGTAACCGAGCCCCCTTTTTCCCGTTCCATCAAAGCTCAAAGGGGAAATAAGCAGTAGCATGAAGAAGGTCGAAGATATGAAAGGTAAAAACGTAAACCTCCGTTCCGTCAAGGCCCAAAGGGGAAATTCAAATAAGTACGAAGATGTAAAATGGGGAATGCATATATGGGTAGATTCCATATAATTTATACCAGGTGGGAGGGAAAAAATGCTCTCAGAAATCTCCTTGTTCTTTGGAAATCGGGTAAAGGGAATATTGTAGCTACCCAGTGCCAATACCACAAAATCGGGGAGAATTAAACCATAAACCCCGATTTTACCAAATGGTAGGGTGAAGATGCTATCAAAAATTTCCATACTTCTAGAAATTTGGCTAATGGAAGCTTGTCCCTCCAAATTTCAGGGGCGAAATATAATTTTTTTCCCTTTATCCCTCCTAAAAATATGGTCTAACCCTGTACACAATTTTTCCCCTAAAATAAATTACGGGCTAATGATATAAGTTTAAAAAAATCACTCCAATACAAAAAAATTCGCCCAATAAAAAATTGGAGGACCCTTAATTTTGCCCATGAGCGAAATTTCGCCCCTAAAATCATCTATGCTCCCAAACTGCAAATGAGAGTAATCTTGGTAACATAGAAATGTAAATGGATTAAAATAGTTTGAATAGGTGGATCAACAATAAAAGAGTAAAAGGGAGGACATCAGACTACTGCAAATACATTCCATTGGGCATGGAGTCATAACATATGACAAGCAAACAAACTTCCTACCAGGAAAAAATATTATGCAAAGATGGATAGAAGAATAGAAGGTAAACAAAGCGAAGAATATCCACATAAAAAATATCCTTTTTGTAATATAGATTAAAGAGTGCTTGAACAATAATCTATGATTAACAAGAAATTACCACAAATCCTTTGTAGCTCATGAATTCATTAACAAAAGACAACTTTTGATCTTCAAAATATGTAAATATTACTCAATAAAGATTATAAGAAAGAATGGAAACAAGATAAAAACAGTCTGGTATCACAACTTTCATGAATCTCTAATGGCATAAATGTGTACAATACATGCCCCTAGGCTTACAAATGAGCAACTCAACTGCTCCTCTAGATCTCTCCTCTCTTGGATCAAGAATCTAACCCCTCTCCAAGATTTCTCTCCTTCATTAAATAGAAAATAACATCCAAATATCCTTAGGAGGTCGAATCCCATATCTTTCATTGGATTCTAAGCCTTGGAGATAGGTGGCAACAATCAAAGAGACAAAAATCCAACAAATTGCTATTTTTTAAGAAATTGTTGGAAGTCTTTAATGAATTGTTTCCAACTCATTGCATGAGGTCTTAATGTAGCTAAGACTTAGGTTCAGGTGTCCCTTGACATCTAACTGATCCATGAGAAGTCATTCGAACCCTCCTTGACAGCTGGCAACCTCCCAACAAGGCGGATATCCAATCAGCTATGTAAAACGGAGAATTGGCAGCACATTCCGTAGCGGATTGGTGTTTTAATTGTTTCTCTCAATTTGTAAATTGGGTCAGGATGAAATTTTGTCAACAACTCAACATGGATATCATCTTCCTCCACAAAAAATTTCAGAGAAACCCACTTCGTAGTTTTAGTTTTATGATCAAATTTGTAACAGTAACCGCTACAGGAAATTCCCTAGTGCCACTGTAAAATAGTTATGCACATTCCGTAGCGCCACTCTTGAAATAACTCTGTAGATTCTGTAGCACCAATGACTGTGCAATTTACACAATGCTCATATGCTAACTATGCCAATAGCGTAAGCTGGCACCAATCTTCGCCACTTGGCATTATGAATGACCAAAGAACTTTTGGCGCTACGAAATCTAAAAGCGCTACCAAATCACCAATTTCAGGAACACTACAAATCACAAGATCAAGAGCGTTGCAAAAACTCTTAATTCACCGGCGCTGCAAAATGACCAAAATTGCTACTGCAAATTCCTGTTCTAACACCCCCTATCACCTAGGTCTACATCTAGAATTTATACCGATGAACCATCAAACCAGGAGTATGCATGCCTAAATAGGTCTTACAACTATATGCCCATTTACATGTCATAAAATCAACTCCATAAAAATACTTATAACTGTGGGCTCGAGCATGTGAAACATCAACCTATTTCATTGCCAACATGCCTCTTTCTCCAAATACAATTACATAGTCCAAGTACTTCTTGAACAAGTACTTATGTTACTACTATATGCCTGAGCAAATGATGTAAGAAACATCTACCTGCTTCTTTACCAACATCCCTCTCTGCTCCAAACACAGTGACATAGACCAAGTACTTATGTTACCATTGTATGCTTGAGAAAATGATACAAGAAGCATCTACTTGCTTATTTACTAGCATCCCTCTCTGCTCCAAATACAACTACACATACCAAGTACTTCTCAACCAAGTAATTATGTTACCACTGTATGCCCAAGCAAATGATGCAAGAAGCATCTACCTACTTCTTTACCCACATCCCTCTCTGATCCAAATATAGTGAGACGAATTGAATACTCCTTAATCGAGTATTTCTTCACCTTCTTCTCTATGTCCCTATGCTTTCTCCTATGATCCACATTGATCCTACCCATGCATTTTCATGTTCCATTTACTTGGAAATGCTCAATTCTCTCCTAGTCCCAAAGACATTCATGAGACCATGAGCTATGCATTAGCATACACTCACAACTCAATCCTTTTAATCCTCTTGTTTCAACTGATCAAATCTAGAGATAAAGAAAACTTTAATAAAACCCTAACTCAATCTTACAAACCAGAGCCATAGTAAATGCAACAATAGAGCAACATATGATATTTCTACCCATATTGTTGTCATTGATCAACAAATTTTTTATTAGATAATAATAATCCACTTGACCTCTCGCCATCCTACTTGTCGCTAGGTCAAATGGCCAAATGTGAGCTCGGTCAGACATTTGAGAAACAAATACACATATATTTAGCCTCAATCTAATTTTCTTCCTCACAATGCTTGTACTTGGCAGGAATGGAACCCCACAACTTCCACAAAATTTATTTTAGCGAACATCAATGAAGGAAGATTTCAACATCATGTTTATTTATTTCTCTTCGGGAAAGCTTTACAAACATCATTATTCACCACTCGACCTCTAGTAGATTGGAGACACCATCAACATCTACACATTCTAGAGCACTTCAACACACACTAACCTCTAGATTTTATGCATGCCTTTCATCACTGTAGAACTAACTGCCACTGATTAACCAAATTATCCATATGGTGATTGTGATCAGACTTGCATCCATGGACCTCCATCTACATCAGTTTGTGTATATCTTGATTCGTCACATCATTGATTGATCACCATGGTGCATAGGGAATTATGACCATGAACATGCAATTTTCGTTCTTGATGCATGTATTATTTACTCTCTTTTCCTTCACACTTCACTTGAAGTAGAACTCGAACAACTTCATTTTCCACACCATCCATACCAATCAATCAATTACGACTTCAAATACTAGAAGACCCACAATAGCATGCACTACGCTTACATGGTGAATAGGAACATATTCAATTCATGGTGAATATGGTGAATAGGAACATATTCAATTCATGGTGAAGTAAGCAATCAATTGAGAAGCAGATAATGATTATGAGTGGAGGAATGAATGATTCGAAGCATAAATAAAACACAATTATAAATCTTTGTAAGAGGGCAAAGGAAAAGCCTACAAGCCAACGTTCAACTAGACAGCTATTTATCCGAGAGGAGGAAGTGGTATGAGTGCAGCCATGCACTAGCACTAACATAGGCTGGCCAGGGAATATTTGTTGCTAGGAACTAGAAAATTTTTATTGAAATTAATTCCCTCATTATTTCAACAAATACCCATAAACTCACTTACAGTTTCTTCAAAGTTTCATGTTAGCATTATATGGCAGCCTAAGAAAAGAGGAAAAAATCCCAAGGAATAATGAATGAAGAGTGTACTTGCATGCCAAAAATCATAGATTAGATTATTGGTAATAAGATACCATGTGTATTCGTGAGTAGTTCACTTATCTCTTTTTGGAAAAGTAATCTAAAGGTAGGTGAATGATTTAATATTTATAAGCAAATGGTAGGAGACTTAGGATAAAAGTGGGTAGCGTTGAAAATAATAATAGTTCTTCTTAACCTTCTAAGTCATTTTTCTTCAGCTCTCATGTACTCATAGCCTCTTTTCTCTTTCCTTCTTTGTTTGCAGCCCTTAGTGCCTTTATTTTATATTTTAATATACATATGTTTAGGTTTATAACAATTTTATCATTACATATACATTCATAATCTAAAGTAGCGATTACATTACTTCCCTTCTTGGAATTACGCCCAAATATATTATTATTATTATTTTTATTTTTATTTGTTTGTTTTATGGGTTATCTCCCCCTCCCACTATGTTTATTATCTTCATTATTGCTATTATTGTTTTTATTATTATGTCAATTTTTATTTATATTTATTTTATGTTATGCATCCTTACATCATATAGAATACCACATTCTCATGTCATGAATTCCACCATGATGATATATAAGGTTTATCCAACACTTTGATACATCATTCAACCACCTCCTCAATATATGTTTGACCATCTGGACACCTTCCTCTTCAACTCAAACAAAACACGGAAGATACACCCTCTTAGTGTTCTTAACTGTTGGCAAGAAGGTTACAGTCCATGACATTTAAACAAGAAGGGATACCATTAGATACTTGTGCAATGATATATCATTCCCAAATCAAATAACAATATTTCCTTACACATGGATAGCTCTCATGGGAATCACCTTTACAATAGGATCATATGTCCCGACTTGCCTTGGTTATTACCTCATACCAACACAACATTTTATTTTATTTTATATGAATGCATTATTTATTTTTAAACAATCTTCATACACCCAAGGCTTCCTACCTTTATCATGCCCCATCTAGGTATCATTCACATAATTGCATTCAAATAGTAAAATAATCTAAACTTATGATATCAAATCAAGAATAAAAGAATTCTTACGTAAATTCTCTTTAGTACATATGAAATATAAACATAGCCAAGTCGATACCTGCATGCCTTCCATCAATATCCATAATGTTAATCTCACATAATCCTTTCACCAACCTTTTCATCATCACTTTCTTGTACTTACCCTTTCTTCACAAGGTTGATTACCATAAACAATAATATCATCAACATCTTTAGCCATGCTCTCAACCATTTCTAGCTATATAAGCACAATTAATCATATTTAATCATCACTCCATAATTATTTAATATGTAACAACATACTACTCTTAGTTAATATGCACTCTATATTCAAATCTATATGCACTCTACTACATAATATGTCTCAATATGCCCACTAGTGCATATACATTGTAGTTATGTTATTCTCTTGTATTTTCTAACATTCCCATGCCTTAAAATTACCTACATATAATAACTTCAATGGTGCTATGCATACAACGAAAAAGGTGAAAATTGTGTGCAATAATTATAAACGCACTGGTACACTTGTATTATAGTAATGCACAAGGGCATGTTTGTAAATAACAAACCAATGCGTTTTGAAAATAAAAATACCGAAAAAAAAAATCTTCTACAATTTCCACCCTCCCAATTTTTTTTTTATATGGAACATCCGTTAAAACCTTTGCACTCAATAGAGGAGGTTGTAGTGGAGTTTTTTTGAAAATTTTGCCAAATTTTGTAACACTAAAATCCTCCACTAGAAGGTGTTTTCATTGTAGTGTTGGCTATTCCAATCAATGTACAACCTCTCCCTCTAGGGAACACTTTCATTCTTAGAAATCACATTTCTCTCTTTAGGAATCTAAGTAGAGTCCTAGAAAACTAACTTTGTCAATAAGAAATACAAGTAGCATCACAAACATATTTAACCCTCTAGACATAGACATGCACGACGACATGGTTCCAATAGCAAAGGAGAAAGCACCCCCAGCATATGTAGTTTCACCAAGAATTTCTTTAGTTGATCTAGTTGATGAGCCAAACGATCCAAATAATATAAGGAGTTAGGATTACAAATATACTCTTAGTAGTTACAACTTTAGCTTAGTTGATGCTTACTTAGAAAAATCCTATTGAAAATAAAACAACTCCTAATGCCACATGTCTTTAGCCCATGAAAAGAGTCCTTCAAACTCATCCCACAGTCCCATACATGACACACTCTCTATTCAATACAATACATAGGCACACTTCAATTGCGGTACCTTGATCACCTCTCATCCATATGGAGGAGTATTCACCAACCTTTTTGAGCCTCAGTTACACTTTCATAGAGACATCTAGCCTGATGAAAAAGCTTGGTTGGTCATAACAATAATATCACCTTTCACTCTAATGCGCATTCTCAAACTCACGGAAAATATACACCATCCTCTACTTCTAGCCTATATCACATCACAACAACATAAAAACACTTCTAGAATCAATATTTTTACAAGCATGCCTCATTTAAGTAATACACACACCCTAGGGGGAATGACATACAAGCAAATCACACTCATAGATTTTCCATCTTCATTAAAATATGGTTTTGTGAGTATCTATTTTATTTTTCAACTTATGACTCACCACCAACACAATGAGTCACCACTAATTCACTCACTATTCATGGATCTCTCTCTCTCTCTCTCTCTCTCTCTCTCATAGTGTCGGCCTAAATCTTGTTTTCTATCATTTATTATATCTCTTCAACAACAATATGCATGGATATGTATAGGGAATCCTCCCTTCTTTTGGATGGCTATGTTGTTTCTTAGACATGTAGACTCCCCTTCATCAACTCTAGCTCTAGTTCTAGCCACACATAATTAGTCCACCAATAATATGCCCTTCTACCCCTTTTGGCTGCAACACAACAGAGACATGCCTCCCTTGTAGAGTATGATGGGTCTACCTTATTTTTTGATCATTGCTTAGCCATCTCTAGTGCCTTACAAAAATAACATTCAGCTAGACACACATAGTGTATGATGTCTATCCAACACACCAAACTTACCTCGTTATTTTCATTGGACATAGCTCCACAACTCCTATAGTAGAAAATTTATTTCTTCAATAGAGGTATGGATGTTTACTTTACCAATATTTTCATCCTTGCAGGTGCTGCCATCTATAGTTCTTCCTTCAAGGATATCAACACATGAAAAGGGACACTAACCCAATTTTTGTTCTTGCTCTTTATCTCACAAGTATCTTTAGTAGTGCTACAAATATTGTGTTGTTGGCTTCCTCTCTGTTCCAACTCCAAATCCTAGTAATGGAAATATCATCATCTCTATTTTTTCTAGTAGCATGAACCAATTAGATCTTAATTTCCCATAGCACATCAACATTACTTCTCCAAATTTGCAAAGCGTATTTTTCTTCAGTGGTTTGATTCTTAAATTGAGAGGAAAGAAGGTACACTTTTAGACTAAATCAAGAGGGACTAATGTAGGGTAACAAAGGTTCCCTCCCTAAGGACGATGCACCCTTTAGTCCAACAATGCCCAATTTATTCTTAAACAATGAATCAATATCACCTAGCCCTTAAGGACAATGTTTCCTCATTTCCAACTATTTTAGTTAGCAATTATTGAATTGTAGCATGTGGTTGCATCTTTCCAACCTTCACGCTACATGTAGGAGGTGTTTATTATTTCTTTCTCATTCCTTGAAAAAAAATTGAAAAATAAGGTCCTAAAATAGAGAACCTTACTCTCTCTCCTAATTGGTAGGTAATAGTGGTTGATGATAAAAGGGGAGGGACATTTGAAACTCAGTCTATGTTCCTAGCCTGGGTGATATTCCATATTTTTTCCAAGAGTACTACCCCATATGTAGTCTATGTCTAGGGAGGTGCAATAAATAATTCTCTCACTTATATCTATGTTAGCATATGAATGGATCCCTCAATGAAAGGAATGTTTTTGAAGAAGTGGGTTACTCTTAGAAAATGCCCACCCACAGGTTTTAGTGCTTTGTTGTGTGCATATCAAGTAGATCCATTGTATTCTTATATAAAGGCCATTTGGATAACATAATAAACTAAGCCATTTTCCTTTGAGGCTAGTTATATTTCTTTTTCTTTTTGGATTTCTCTTGTTATTGGGTAAATTATTGTCCTAGGCTATGGGATTCACCTTCTTAGCTAGGGTTTCTTTAATTGAAGATTAAGATTCACATCACATTAATAATTCTATAAATAAAGAAATTTATAATCTATCATTAAATGATTATTCTTTGTCATCAATATAGGATAATATTTTCTTGCCCCCACACACAAACACATATCCATTAGATGTAACTTATGTGGATGTAGCTTAGGTGGTTGGGAAGAATTTGCATTCATTCCTCCCAACCACCTAAGGTACATCCAATGGATATATATATATATATATATATATATATATAATTTCAAAACATTTATAATGCTATATAATATAATTTCTATTTTTTATTTACCACTTTTCTTTCATTTTTGTTACAATGTGTAGAAAAATATATTTTATAATCATCATTGAAAGTTATTTTTTGTCATTATGATAATTTTTTCCATACATACACATAATTATCATTTTATATTTAAAAATATTGCACTTTAACCAAACAAATTACAAAATAAATATAAGAGGTAGAAGCCAAATGTCCAATATATAGAACTAGAAAATGTATATAGTCC
>JASDQU010682309.1:0-13018 GCA_032191745.1 Picea mariana | reverse complement strand
CTCATGGTTGCATGTATTGTTTGAGTTTGTTTATTATTGCAACTGTTATGTTCTAATTTTTTCACATTCTTCTCTCATGGATTAGTGTAGGAAACATATTCATCACCTATGCTTCCTTTTAACTAAGGATACCACATGGTTAGACATCATTTTAGGTTGGAATTGAAATAAACCTACACAAAGGAAAAACACACAATTGATTTCCTTAGATTGGTTATTGTATGTCTTAACTCGCATATGTAACTTCTGTCAAAGTGTTTTTTTTTAAGATTTACCGCAATATCACTATGCACTCATGTATTTTTAACCTAAGGTAACTAGAGGTATGTACCTACCAATATCTAATTCCCATATTACCTCTAAGACTATATGATTCATGATCTGAAGTAGTTGCATCGATGAATCCCCAAATTATGATTCCCCTAGTTTCTCCATTTTTTTGGTAAATTCAAATCATGTGGAGCTCCAACTGGTAAATACAGAGTAGTATTTAGGGGTGTAGTAAATGAAACAACATTAATTGGATGAGTCGATGCTAAACCAAAGGAACCTTCAATTGTTGAACATGGACCAGGGGATTCTATAAAAGAGATTTAAATAGGTAAAAAAAAAGGCTCTGAATTGAAAAGGTGTAGAAATATAGCTTAATGGTTTTCTATATAGCTTGAACAACAAATATCATATATTACTTCTTTGAATTGATGCATATTTTTCGTTCGATTCGAAATATCGGCTTAGATTGAGGTAATTTTCACCATTTGATTGTTCTCGTCTAGATACCATGTGCGTGGATGAATTTATATGTTGGGATTCAGGATGGTCATTGTTGAAATATGAGTGAAATTTTTTAGGAAAGATATCAATCAAGGCTAGGCCAGGCCAGGCCTAGGAAAATGTAAGAAAAATAATTCTATAATTTTTCTTTTACTTTATTTCCAAGCATAAATTAGATTTCCTTATCACAATGTACCTACTCATTTCATTCCCTCCATAATCTTAGTAGTTGAATATTAAGGCTATGGTAGCATAGCATTACATGAAGATGACCATATAAGAATCTTCTAGTTTCACTAGTGATTTTTTAAAGTTATTATATGTTGTACTTCATTAGGATAGGTGGCCAAGGAGATATATTGGGCCAGGAGAAAAACACCAGCAAAAGGATTGCTTAGAGATGGCATAGTGAGCTCAAGTTGAGTGGGTCGTTTAAGGAAAGATGAGAAGGTGAAACTTTCAAAACTTAGCCACAACCACCACATTAGCCAATTGTTAACACCACCATCATGGTTCTACTAATGATCATAGCCACCATCATGGTTCCATTAACAACCGTAACCACCACCATAGTTCTATCAATATATTAATGAAATATTAATGTGACTTGTTAATAACATTCAATATTAAAAAAAAAAATAAAGATAAAAATTAGAAACTTTGATAACATTTGAAGCTCAACATATAGTAATACGAAGAATTTGTGAAAAAAAAACCAACAATATCATCTCAATTAAAGAAGTGCATATACATAGTAAAAATTAAAATCTATTCCAAATTAAACTTGAAGAAATGTTTTTAAACCTGAAGAAATGAAAACAATTAAGAGTGTGACAAGGGAATTACTAATAAAAACTCATAAATTGATGCAAAGAAATGAAAACATTTAAGAGTGTGAGAAGGGCATTAATTAAAAAAAAAAACTTATAAATTGATGCAAATCAATTAGTATTGGGCAAGGCCTAATAATTTATCATAAAATTAATTTCTCTAAGTTAATATCAACATTGTGTTAATGGACTACTTAACCCACTACCATGGATGTTTAGGGAGGAAACATACTCATGATAAGTTGAAGTAAAAAATATAAGTTATGATGTTAATACAAACAAGAACAAATGCACTAACACTTACTAAGCAATGACTTTATTAAAACATTTTGTTGGTAAAGTGCGACCCTTTTATCTATGCAAAATGCATTAATGAGTAACATTTATCTATTTTTATGTAAATTTTTTGGAGTATGTTTTGTGTCTATTTAATGTATGGATTATTCTTCTAATGAAGACATTGAGGAGGAAAGGAGGAACCTCTTGCTTCGCCTACCCCTCTTCCATCTATGGTAAAGTTTATTGATCATGATTTTGTATGTCGAACATTTCTTATATGGATGCAAAAGACTAAAGAAATTATAAATTCTTTAGCTTATGATCTTTCTACTCCTTGCTAGTATTGTTTTTAGTTTTATCGGAGTTTTTTATTTGAGTTTTTTATGATTTGAATTTTATCATTAGATTTATTTTAATTTTAAATTTATTAAGTACTATATTAAGTATTATGAGGGATTAAAAAAATTAGATATAAATTTCTCAATGCTTAAAAAATTCTAAGTTATTTGATGGATTTAGTGCATGGGCATATATATATATATATATATTCTTGGTATATATATTATGCTTAGTATATACCTAGCAAAAATTATTTTACATTTTTTCTTCCAATGATATATATAGAGAAAGAGAAAGATTGTATAAAATATTATATTTAATCCACATACAATGGGATGGACAAATAGGATGGATGTTAAAATGTCTTCAATATTGAGTTGTAGAATGCACCTTGCTTCTCTCAGTGCAATAAAATCTGGAGCCATGGATCTTTAAATAAGCATATGGTCAACTAGAATGACCTGAAGCTATGAATGAAGAGTGCCATTCCTTATTGATTAATGATATTTGGGAATTAATCCCTCTTCCCCAAGGGTTAAAACTTGTGAAATGTAAATGGGTTTATAGAACCAAGTTTGTGACAAATAAAAGTGTGGATAAATATAAGGCTTGGTTAGTAGCCAAAGGTTTATCTCAGTTGAAGGCATTGACTACACTGAAACCTTTACTCCATTTACCAAAATGGATTCCATTCACTTTCTTGTTTCACTTATAGCTTCACATAGATCTAGGAGATCCATCAAATGGTCATTAAGGTTGTATTTTAGCATGGGGGTCTACATTAGGAAATTTAAATGGATCAACCTCCTAAGTTTCTTTAAAGTGACTATGATTATGTTTGCCAACTCAAGAAATCACTTTATGGACTCAAGAAAGCACTGTGGGGTAGCTAGGAAAATATGGACTTGTATATGTTTGATTCATGATTTTTTAGATGCCACTATGACCCAAATGTTTACACAAAATGAGTGGGTGATGAAATTATAATTCTTGTTTTGTTTGTTTATGATCTCACTCTCATTGGAAGTTATCCTCGTTTGATCAACAAAGTGAAATCTATTTGTAGGAACCAATTTGAGATGATAAACTTAGGGCACCTACATTTTTTTCTTGGCCTTTGAAGTTTTTCAAACAAAGATTCACAAATGTCACTGCATGGACGAATGTAAGTCATCCCTAACCCATTTTCAAACTAGATTTAAGTCGCATGTCGAATGCTCCACTCCCAAGGTAAGCCCCATTTTTAAACCTATGGTCATTTCTCAATTTATTTTACTTAACTCACACCAAACTTAATTTTTCTTTTGTTGTTGATCTAATCTCTCTTTATGCATGATTTGCACAAGACCCACTCAAAATCAATAAAGCATATAATTCAAGACATCTAAGATGTAATTTAGTTTGGAATTAAGTACAATTCAGAGGATTTTCCTTCTTTGGTTAGTTTCACATATTCCAATTGGATTAATGACCTTAATTATGAAAATTCCACTACAAGTTATGCTCATAATATTGTTTGGCTCCTGGTACTTGGTCAAGCAATGTATAGGCTTTCATTTGTCTTTCTTTAGTAGAGGCATATTACAAATAATTACTTCATGTAGGCTAGAAAGACTACAAGAAAAACACCTTGTAACGAAGGTTTTTACGGAACCTCCCCGAAAATTTTATCCCTTATTGATTTATGGTGGAGGTTTTAACAGAGGCAGGCAGATGAATTTTTTTTCATAGGTTTTTACATTGATGCACCTCAATCATAAGAACACACTGATGCTCCTACAAACATAATGCCTTAGTGCTTAACAAAAAAAACGCACTGATAAGCATTATTAATATAATATGTTGAAATATATCATTTTTTATTTTATTTAAAATAAAATGCATCGTGATGCTTCACGATAACCTAAGCACACCGATGTGCATAAAAAGAATGCACCAAATCGTGTTAGAACAATTGATTATTCAATAAAAATAATAATTTAAAAAACTATAATCCTTATATGGTGCGCTTAAAAACACCTACAACCTCGGTGTGTCTACAATAGTGGCACACTCAATAACAATTAAAATGCGCTTAATAGTAATATAGCCTCAATTTTTTTAATATATACCCAAAAATATATAGGGTGTGTTACGCATACTAGAACTCAACGGTGCATCCCTATATGGCACACCGATTTAGGGTAAAATAAAATAAGCGTACCAGTGCGTTCAGGTACAAAGACCGTGTTGGTGCATCTTACTGTAGTGTGCACTATAAAAGGGTAAAAAACAATTATTACCATACTGAATTTCATTATCAAATTTCCTTATGTGCTTCCAACCTTTGACACAAGCACCGATGCTCGCCTTCTTTCTATGGTCACCCAGTTTGCAATGCTCTACAATGTTGCTTTCTCAGTGACCCTATAGATTCCAGACATTTTCCAACTTTGGAAAAAAGTTGAAAATTTATTTTTCCTCTACAGGCCAACCATGCCTCCTTGGGAAACAAGAGACCAAGTAAATTGTTTGCTATCTCCTTATTTTAATTCCCATCGGATTAAAATTTAAAATTGACCTTAAATTTGGCATTTTTTTTCATTTTTCGTAAAATTCTACACGATGCACTTCACGTTGTTCGGATCTCCCTTGACAGCAATGTGTCCTGTGAATTTATAGGGATCACCACCCACGGTACGTCCTGTGAATTAACAAGAAGCATCGCTAGTAGTGAGTTTCATTTAGAAATGCACAACGTACTGCTAAACAATAAGCACCACGCACTGGGATGGGTTGTGCATTATCAGTGCTTCTATCTTAGAAGAGGCCCCATCATTGCAAAAATCCCACCGGTGCATTCTAACAACATAAACACACCATACATATAATAATTAACATATCGTTGCACCTTAATAGTGCATTTAATGAATAATTTAGCACATGTACACCAGACAACATAGAGAACCATAGACGGTTCTTTCTTCTAATAAATATATGCCTATCAAGTATTAAAGGTGCATTGGTTACTTTACCACATTTGTTTTTGCAAACATATAAAAATTTCAGTTTTTGATAAATACAAAATGTTTATATATGTGTGTGTTTTATAACTTCAATTTGTTTTATCTATATATGTGTGCCTAAAACTAATTGTATTGAATCAGAGACGAAGATGATGAGCGCAAGAGAAAGATCAACAACAATAGGTCAACATGTACAACTTTGTACATGAGTGGGAGGCCAAAAGAAAAACAATTTAATTAAAAAACTTCAAAAGGAAACCATTTCAATCAAATCTTGTGGAGGTAAAAATAGAAGTTTCTCTTCAGTGCCTCTCACAATTTAGTCCACACTCGATCCCTTACCACTCCCTCAGTGTTTTGGCTCGCATATCGTCCTCTATGGGCCACTTGATTTCTCCAAGTTACTTTCCTCATCATTCTTATAGCCACAATAACTAGCATCAATTCACTTGTAAATTATCTCATACCTAGACCTCCTCTAGTTGTTCGCTTTGGGGGGCTTATCGAGTTGCTCTTTGACGCCAGGGAGGAATTTCGCAACCCAAAAATATCTCTAATAGAGGCCCTTACCGATGAAACCAACAACATCGACTTCGTTCACTTCCAAGTCCGTCATCTTGGTCGATACTTTGGCATAATTATGACCACCAAGCTCTATGATTTGAACTTATGAGTGCCCATTTTTCCTGATCAGCAAGAAAGGAACACTGGTGGATGTCTTAATTACATTAATTTGTTAACCTCAAGAATGAACTAAGGCTCATATTGTATATTTAATAGAAGTTAAAAAGCACATTTGAAAAAAAACATTGATGATCCATAAGCTTCACCAGCATACCTTATCGCTAAATATTAAGCATTGTCTTGACCTCAACATGATCCTCCATGAGATCCTCACTCATGTATTTACTAAAAAGATCTTGTTTTTTCTTATCCATACAACCATGTGTGCAATATATTTCTCATATAAAAGGTGTTAGCTCCCAAAATGAATCAGTCACTATGGTTGCATTTTGTGGTTGATAGCATGGCTATTGGTAGTTTTCTCAAATTTGGTTTTGAGTTTTTCTAGTAGCAAGACTTAGGTTTTGATTTTTGTCTTAGAAATAAGACAACCCATAAAGGTATTCTCTTTAAAATTTCCATAAAAAAGGATTTCAACAGCTAACGCGTGTTTTAAAGATGATGGTTAGCTGGTGAAAGTGGTGATTTTCAACAGACAAGGAGCACTTCCGACGGGCCATTAGCTGGTGAAAGCGGGAATCACGTGTGTTCTCTCCACATTTTAAAGATCAAATGATGACATGCTCAGCCCACGTTATGCAATCATTATGATGCGCTGGTGAAAGTGGATAATGCTGGAGATTCGGGTTTGCACGTCTAAATCGGATTACAAAGCGGATCTCGTTCAGAAATGCATGGTTCGTGATCATGGCGTTGGAAATGGCGAATTTGAATCCATCATTACAGGTGAGGGAGCGGTACTACATGGCTGGTGACATCAAATCGCCGCATCATTTCCCCAACACGCATCACCCACAATTGTATGGTGAGTTTTCAATGTTGAAAAACAGAGCCGAGTATTTTCACCAGGGCAAGAACTCGGCCCAAATAGCATATTGCAGTGTTTGGTGTGCAGAATCGTTTGGGGTTTTGAATTGCAAATGGCAAGAAGACACGGTGGCTCTTCGTTGAGAAAAGAATTGGACAGACTGTCATTCCTGTTAGCGATAAAAAATGCACTGGCATTTTTGAAAGAATGATGTCTAATCTTGCAGCGCACTTTTTAATCCCTTCCCAAGCTCCAAATGAAGATTTGAAAACACCATTGGAAAGCTTAGGATTTCTATATGTTGATCAACTATTCAGGCATGAAAAAATGATTTTCTATGACCGAGAAATTTGATTTTGAAAAATCTTCTCTTTTCACCAGCTAATTCGCCGAAAATTTTGCTAGTTAGCTGGTGAAAGCTCCGCCTTTCACCAGCTTAGGAGTGGATTTGTCGATAAATAAGCTGGTGAAAGCCTGTCACGGCCAAAATGTTACGGTTTTCGCCCAGATCATAAATTTTTGCATGAGAATGAATTGAAACCTCTTCTAAGGCTTTATTAATGAATTATCAAATCTATCTAATCAAATACTTTTGGAAAATGAAGAGAAGAAAAGGTGTACAAATGTCATTTACCATCTTTAAAAGAGGCAGAATTTCAGGGTTTTGGGAGCCACATCACATAATTCGAATTTCATTATCAGATTATCAAAACAGAGAGCCTTGGGAGGCTGAGCTACACATCATCAGATTTCAACCACATTTTGAGGGCCAGCAGATAAAGATTTACCTTATTTTGAGGATCTATTCCTATTCCTTTGTAGATACTGTTTGTTTACTATTTCTAGAAATTCAAATCCATAGTTTTAGGATCTGATAACTAAATTGTAAATCTATAAAGCTACAGAAGGAAGATGAATGAAGGGAGGTTCGATTCTGGATACAGAAATTGCATTCTTTGTAATAGACTTTCATGATAATACAAATGATAGTTTTCTCTCTTTATTGATGTCAGATTCCTCTCTTCTTCTATACTTTCATTCAGGTTGTCTTAACTATCATATGACTGTCATCTCATTGTTTAGTTCACAATTTGAATGTTATTTGCTTTCATTTTTTATTAAACCCATCACTTAGTATCTGGTTTATAAACATTGGTTTCTTCACCCATTTTTAAGCTATTTATCTGATTATCAATTCTTGAGAGCACTGGCTTATTTGATTATTGTTAGTAGTCTAGATACATTGTTGTATTTCAGTTATCCCATTGACCCATTCATTACTTAAGCATAAATCCATTCATTTTATAAGTTACCAAGCATCTTTGGTTTACAACCCCAAAGAGTTTCTTGGAGTGATAACAAATTGGCGTTGTTGCCAGGGAAAGGAGATTGAAGCTCAGCTTCCCTGGGAGATGACATAGATCAAGATTTGATGATAGACAAAGCCTGGACATCTTTTGGTTGTAATCATCTATCTAGCGACTCCATGAAGAACGAATTCAGTGGCGACTCCATTGAAGACCTGTGACAGATCCAGAAAAGATCATCAGAAGGAGACGAGCCTTACAGAAACAGATTTCCATATCTGCAGATTATCTACCTCAAGGATTTCAAGAGGTATTGTTTCTTATTTGTATCTAGACCATCTTCTGTTAAGCCTATTTTTCTGAATCTTCATGTTTACAGAAATCTGAAATTGAAACCAAAAAAAAACCTGAAGGGTGACAGCCTCCATTAGTTTCTGAAATTACAAATCTGATTTCTGAGTTCAACATTGTATATAACCCAAGGAAAGAAGTCTTACAAGTTGGCCTTAGGAGAGAACTGCTCCTCTTTTTCCATCCTTCACAAACAGAGAAAAATATCTATATCCATACTAGTCTGCTCGTTGAAAAGAGTGTCCTAAAAGACCATTTGTGAAAGGTGAGGAAATCTAATCCAGCTGTTAAGGAAGATTTGCAAAAGCTTGTTCCTTCCCTGATCCATCTGAGTTTGAATAAGACTCCACTGGGAGGATCCATTTAACAAGAGATGAAGAGGCTGCACTTTAAATCCATATATCAGTTTATCAGTCTGCTTCATGAATTATTGTTGTTTTTTATTAACTCTTTCATGTTATTCCCTTTACATGTAAAGAGAATCATTTTCTGTTTTGTATATTCAGAAGACTACCATCACGTTTTCATCTATCCATCTTTAGAAGAAACAGAGACTCTGCAACCCTGTGCCATAAATGTTGATTTGATATCCTCATCACAACTTGCTCTTAAAAATGAGTCCTGTATTCCAATTCCTCTTGCATTTGATCACTTTTCTGACTTTGTCGAAATTGAAATTGACTCCAAGTATACTCAGACTTCAGTACCTGTTGTTACTACTGCTGAACCTTTTCATCAACATTGTATCCCTTACGAGCAGCCCACTGCCTTTCAAACCAAGATTAGGATGGAAATGTTTAGGCCTTTAAAATTGCCCCATCCCCTTCATCCTTATCCTCTTGACTGTTATGGATATCTTCCTTTTTTTTCCGGAGAGAATCAAGTTTCAACTGAGAGGCATTTGGAATACTTTGAGGATTTTGTTGATCATTTTCAGATTGTTCACAAAGATGTAATCATGAGATTTTTCTCTAAATCTCTAATCAGAGATGTTGTTGCATGGTTCATGGGTCTGAGAGTTGATTCAATTGGTTCTTGGATTGAGTTCTCTAATGTTTTCCTAAAGTATTGGGACGAATACAAATATTTAGATTCTTACCTCACTGATTTCTATGCTTTGAAACGAGAGCAGGATGAAGCCTTGCCTATTTTCAATAGAAGGTTTTACAGTGTTTATCATGACATGCCTTTGGAGGTCCGGCCTACAGAGACGTTTGCCATGATATATTATATTATAGGTGTCCATTCAGAGCTTGCCCTTCTTCTGTTAGAACAGAAATCTCCATCCTTAATCCAATTGTTTGAAGATGCTCGAGAGGTGGAGGAGAACATTCATGCTTCCAGAAGGATACGAGGTCAAGATTTCTTTGAAAATCTACAAGCATATAAGCAAGTAAATTGTCAGTACATTTTAGATTCAGAGCAAAAAAGTAGTGCGTATGAAGCAGATAAGGAACAGCAGCCTGAAGTTGAGTACATTTTAGATTCAGAGCAAGAAAGCAGTGAGTATGAAGCAGATAAGGAACAACAGCCTGAAGGTGAGTACATTTCAGATTCAGAATTAGATTCTTCAGTATGTGCAGAGTTTTCCATAGATAGGTATGCTTGTGAATTTTATGATCAAATTGTAAATCAAGAAGAGCCTATGATGACTGATGATTGCATAAGAAATTATATGTTCTTAGCTGATCCTAATCCATGTGATGGAAATCATGTTTTGTTGTCCTCTTGTGAGAATTATTCTGATAAGGAAATTTTAATTTTTGATGATCACGAGTTGATCTCAAGAGGACAAGAAGATGATCAGTCTTCTTGCAAAGGAACAGTCACGACTGAGCAAGAGGCTGCCATAGATGTGCAGTTGTTTTCCAAGGAGCAGCATGTTTCTTATCTTCCTTTCAAGGATCTAGTGGCAGCCTTCATGGACTTATACTTTTCAAAAAACCTGAAGATTTCAGATTTCCTTAGTTTGCCAATGTTTATGGGCGACAGTTTCGGATCCACAGCAAATGCTAAGGGTAGCCATCAACTTTCAGTTTTGCAGACAAAGGAAAATTGCAGCAGAAATAATGAGCAAAGAGATGATCAGAGATGTATGCATGTCATGGTTAATAATAGCTATCAAGATCAGATTGCCTCCTTTGAAAGAATAAAAAATGATGAGCAGATTTTTATATCAGCATATGACAGCTTTGAATCTACAACAGATCCTAAGGGTATCTCTCGGTTTCAAGATTTGCAGCAATGGGAAGTTCGCAGCAAATATCAAGAAGAAGGCGAGGAACTAAACAGTCCAGAGCAGCAGTCTATCGTATATGTTTTTCCAATGGATCTCGAGCAGCCTGCATTCAACAATGAGATTAGTAAAGGCAGTTTTCGACACCTTTTCGATTTACAGTTGGATCAGCAGTCCAAAGAGGTATTGTTTTATGAATTTGATGACCCTTTTGCTGATTATTTGGAGTCTATGAGCAGCATAGATGTTAAACAGTTTCTGTCAGAAGAAGATTGTGTTTATCATTTGTTCAAATCTCTTTTCTGCATGATATCTCTTCCATTATTGTTTGGGTCAAGATCAAGGATTTTAATAGTAAATCAGTTTATGATTTGGCTGCATTGGAAATTCCATCTTACTTGATAAATCTGCCTCTACTGGTTAGTATAGGAATAGGTAGAGGAATAAGCTCGCCATACGAGAAAATGAGATCTTTTTCAGTTGTTGATTTCATGAATAAGCAGGACAAGTTACAGGCAGGTTATAGGCAAGCTACAGTCAGACTACAGGTTTGTTGAAGAACAGTTGCACAGGCCAGATGACTCCATGCCCAATGCTAAAGGCTAATGAAACTACTAGGTTCTTGGAAACCTTGCAGGGAGGTCTCCATCCCATTTGGAGCCAAATATTAGCTCCCAAAATGAATCAGTCACTATGGTTGCATTTTGTGGTTGATAGCATGGCTATTGGTAGTTTTCTCAAATTTGGTTTTGAGTTTTTCTAGTAGCAAGACTTAGGTTTTGATTTTTGTCTTAGAAATAAGACAACCCATAAAGGTCTTCTCTTTAAAATTTCCATAAAAAAGACTTTCAACAGCTAATGCGTGTTTTAAAGATGATGGTTAGCTAGTGAAAGTGGTGATTTTCAACAACTAAGGAGAATTTCTCACGGGCCGTTAGCTGGTGAAAGCGGTGATTTTCAACAGACAAGGAGCACTTCCGACGTGCCATTAGCTGGTGAAAGCGGGAATCACGTGTGTTCTCTCCACATTTTAAAAATCAAATGATGATATGCTCAACCCACGTTATGCAATCATTATGATGCGCTGGTGAAAGTGGATAATGATGGAGATTCGGGTTTGCACGTCTAAATCGGAATGCAAAGAGGATCTCGTTCAGAAATGCATGGTTCGTGATCATGGTGTTGGAAATGGAGAATTTGAATCCATCATTACAGGTGAGGGAGTGGTACTACATGGCTGGTGACATCAAATCGCCGCATCATTTCCCCAACATGCATCACCCATAATTGTATGGTAAGTTTTCAATGTTGAAAAACAGAGCTGAGTATTTTCACCAGCGCAAGAACTCGGCCCAAATAGCATATCGCAGTGTTTGGTGTGCAGAATTGTTTGGGGTTTTGAATTACAAATGGCAAGAAGACGCAATGGCTCTTCATTGAGAAAAGAATTGGACAGACTGTCCTTCCTGTTAGCGATCAAAAATGCACTGGTATTTTTGAAAGAATGATGTCTAATATTGCAGGGAAATTTTCAATCCCTTCCCAAGCTCCAAATGAATATTTTAAAACACCATTGGAAAGCTTAGGATTTCTAGATGTCGATCGACTATTCAGGCATGAAAAACGGATTTTCTATGACCGAGAAATTTGATTTTGAAAAATCTGCTCTTTTCACCAGCTAATTCGCCGAAAATTTTGCTAGTTAGCTGGTGAAAGCTCTGCCTTTCACCAGCTTAGGAGCGGATTTGTCGGTAAATAAGCTGGTGAAAGCCTGTGGCACGGCCAGAATGTTACGATTTTCGCCCAGATCATAAATTTTTGCATGAGAATGAATTGAAACATCTTCTAAGGCTTTATTAATGAATTATCAAATCTATCTAATCAACCACTTTTGGAAAATGAAGAGAAGAAAAGGTGTACAAATGTCATTTACCATCTTTAAAAGAGGCAGAATTTCAGGGTTTTGGGAGCCACATCACATAATTCGAATTTAATTATCAGATTATCAAAACAGAGAGCCTTGGGAGGCTGAGCTACACATCATCAGATTTCAACCACATTTTGAGGGCCAACAGATAAAGATTTACCTTATTTTGAGGATCTATTCATATTACTTTGTAGATACTGTTTGTTTACTATTTCTAGAAATTCAAATCCATAGTTTTAGGATCTAATAACTAAATTTTAAAGCTATAAAGCTACAGAAGGAAGATGAATGAAGGGAGGTTTGATTCTGGATACAGAAATTGCATTCTTTGTAATAGACTTTCATGATAATACAGATGACAGTTTTCTCTCTTTATTGATGTCAGATTCCTCTCTTCTTCTATACTGTCATTCAGGTT
>JASDQU010682308.1:160814-177766 GCA_032191745.1 Picea mariana | reverse complement strand
TTCTTGAAAAGATTGGTAACAATGCCTTCCATTTGGATTTGCCTCCTTATATGCAAATGTATGCAGTTGTCAATGTTGAGAATTTGAAATTGTATGAGCCTCCTTTGATTGATGATCAAGGATAGCATGTTCAAATTCCTTCTATAGATGATTTCTCGCCAGAATATCTTACAAAACAGCATGAAGACACAATCCTTGATAGGATGATGAGAACTTCAAAACGGGGAAATGTGGAATATCTTCGAGTTGGTCTTAAAGACACAAATCCAAGCAAGACCAAATGGTTTGAGGTTGGAAAGGTGAGGGAACTGTACCCTCATCTTTAGATAGAATGAAAGTAGTTTTTTGGAGTTCCAAAAGCTTCCCAATGGGGAGGAGTGATCTAGGGGATCAAGTTTTGCTCAAAATTCAAAGTGCTCAGAATCACTTCAAAATGAACAGGGGCGTAGGCCTCGTCCTCACGAACCCAACACAACTCAAACGGGTTCAAAAAAACAATGTATGAGTGAGATATAGGGTTCTATTCGATTTGCCAAACGGGCAAAAATTTGTTGATTGTACAGTCCGTACAGTTGCTAATGTGGCAATTGTTTATGTGGCAGTTGTTGACATGGAAGATGGTGATTGGATAGTGGAATGGCAGGTTGGACATGTGGCATGTTAGGTGGACGAATTGGGCGGTGCCACATGGCCCAGACATGGGTTGCCACATGGAGCGACTTGGAAAAGTGTGGGCTACCACTAGCCCACGCGTTAGTTCTTAACCATACTATGTGAAAATATTTATTTGAATTTTTTTAAGTTTCAATTTGGGCAGGGGTCCGGGCTGGGGCTTATCCATAGCCCTTGGTTTTGTGCGTCGTTTACATATGACCCTTAACTATTGCGCGCGGGCCTTACCAACGGAACTCCTCCATGTGTCGCCACTTGTCAATCGCTCATGCCACCTTGTAATGGAGCCCAAAAATTGCATTGGGACGTGGCCATATGGACCCCCTTGCGTCCAACACCTCCACCTTTGGGGGGCCTATTTCCACTAAAGGTGCGACAATTTGATGCATTTTGTGGGCATGTGCGTGTGTGCTAGTTTTAGGCACGGGAAATGCCCAAAAGCCAAGTTAGACACACAGAGGTGCAATTTGGCGAACCAGAGACAACAAGCTTGAAGGAGAAACTTCCAGGAAGCCTATCTTCTTCATATTTTCTCCAAACCAGGAGCCGAAAAATCCCAGCTAGGGGTTTTTGGATGTTCTGGAGCCATTGAAACCATATATTTGGCATTTTGAGCACTGTAAAGCACTAATTTTATCACTTTGAGCAAATAATATAAAAAATCCATTCGAAGTTGGACTAGGAGATGTAGCCCAAGAGAGGGGTGAACTCCTTTATCATTTGTTGTGTTATGTGTTTACTGTTCACTGTTATTTGTTGGTTATTATCTGCATCTTGAATGTGAAAGTTTCTCTAATTTATGTGTTTGCAAATTGATCATTTTTCCTAAGCACACTTAATTAAAAACTTGCAAATATTTCAAGGATACAAGCCTTTTCATTTTTAGATCAGGAAGCAACATTCATTTCCAGATATATTATGATATGGATTCATATCTATCATGTTCCATATTGTAATTGACTTGAAAATTACACAAGCATGGTATTCTCACCTCATTTGAAGAAATTATAGATTGATTTCACCTAACATTGTTCTCATGTAGGTGGCTTCCTCTCTCTCTCGAAGCCAGGTTGCCCCTAAATTTGACTCTCTCTCTCTCTTAGTTATAGAAAATAAATCCATAATGTAGTTCAACTATATAGTTTTTATCTTAACCTCATATATCAGGGGGCATCTAGTATCACACCATTTTTTTCCTCTTGTACACGGGGGTTACATAAAGGATATCACCAAACAACATAAAACAAAGCAATGAAGCAAAAAAACATGAAGAAAGGAATATTTATCAATGTAGTATAAAACTCAAACTAAAAAGTTGACCAAATAGATCAGTGTGTAGGTATTTCATGCTTTTATGCATTATTTTCATCACCCTTATGACTGTTAATGATGTACACATATCCTTTGTCTTTAGAAGGATCAATGGCCTTAATCCGTGAAGAAGAACGAAGACAATTTTTCCCAGAAAGATGAAAATTATCTTTTCCCTTGTAAAAACCTTATAAAAAGGGATCATCGCACCTTGATCAATGTTAAGGGTGTGACTATTTAGGATCGTTTCAGGCTGCACCACAGTGTCCTACAACGTTGTTGCAATTTTCTCAATTCTAAGGGTGTGACGATCTTGTTTATGAAGAAAAAGAGCATCTTCCTGACGTTTCTAGAATATAAGATTAGAGGGTGAGGTGGCCTCCGATCGGTTTGGATTTGAGTCTCATCCCTGTTCTAGTGGGATCATCCTAGCCTCCTCACCCTATCCTTTTCATATTATAAAAGGAGAGGAGTTATCATGGATAAAGCTATCTTGAGAATGGTTAGAGAATTTTTGGAACTTCAGCTTAGTTACGGAGATTCAGCTAATGAGATATTAGTCTAGCTAAGAGTTTGGATTAGCTTCAACAATAGCTAGTTCATATGGAGTTTTTGGGCCTATGTTGGCCTTGAGATTAACTTTGTCAAGTTGAGATCATAAGTAGCTATCAGATATAGAGTCTCAAAATCCGTGGAGAAGAAGTGTGTGGGAAACAAGGAACTGTTGGAAGGGACTCTACAACATCAAGGCATCAATTGTATTCTCCTTTTCATATTTCTAATAGAGTGATATAATTCTTTCCCATAAAATTGTTCTTATTTTACTGTATTACTCCTTGATCACATACATAGGTTTTTTCAAGTATACGTTGTTTCTTTCACTTCGTTGGCTTATGTATTTTTATAGGTTCAACATCCCATAAGCCTTGGAATGGAGCGAGGATGACACTAGCGAGGACAAGTGACATTTAAAAGGTATGTCATTTATCTCTTGTTAGTTAGTATGCTTGATAATTGAAACTTAGGGAAAGTTTTATATTGTATCTTGTTTTGTTCTAGTTTCGGGGTGAAACTAGGGAGATTTGTTTGTGTTTGCACTTACTGATATGTTTGATAACACATGCGAATTCAAGTATGGGAATTCCTAGTTTAGGAGGATTAAAACAGTTAAGATGGAGCACTTGGGTTATCTAAGGAAATTGTGTGGAAAAGGTTTGGGAAACATTTCCACTTTCCATATCCCATTCCTCCTATAAATACAGACATCCTCAATGGAATTAAGGGAGTTCAATGAGCTGCTAGAGTTTAGCTAAGGCTTTGAGCACCTACTGCAAACATCTTCATTGTGCTTCTAGAGTGGTGGTGCTACTATGATTTCTTCTTCATTTTCCATCACATAAAGGGAAGATTTTTCCAATCAATCCCAGATCAACAAGAGAGTCTCAATGAGGAAAGTGTTGCACATGGTGTTATGGTGTTCGCATTGATGTCAAAGAAGGCCAATATGATCAATGCTAGACATGGTATTATGGTGTTGCAATTGATGTCAAGAATATCAATATGGTATTGTCATTATATGTCTTTGAGATCCTAAATCTCAAGAGAGATAATGTAGTAGGTTGTGCAAAATACATAGCTCGAGGTGCAAAGAAATCCTATATAAACCTAAAAATCAGAAGAGATAGCCTTCGGATTGGATAACGATAGTGCATAAAGGAGCACACTACCACAAATATCATAATGAAGAACATTAATCGAATATCATAAGAGATGGCGCATTTGAAGTAACACAAGAGAAAAAATTATACAAGTGAATAAATCCTTTTGTAAAGGATCGAGTTACATGAGTCTTTCATTATTAGTTCAGGACAATTCAAGACTGTCAGATCGAGGTGGAGCCAGAGGTTGGGAGAAATTAAATCTCAACCATCAACATGGACCATTGGATCAAGTAGCGGACTGTCAATGAGGAAGGAGCTTCAGATGGTTTTCCAGCTGTTAGATCAATATTTGATCTAGAATTAAGGGTTTACCATCGATCTAGAATTGAAATGTTGAACCATCATATCACACTAAAGGAAAGAAGATGGTCAACTCCAGTGTTGAACACTCCGGAAAAAATAAGTCTGAATCATGTAGGAATACCCAAAGGCCGAAGCCCTGAAGTAACGAACTCGCGTCAACTGTCGGATCAAAGGAAGAGCAGGGAAATCCCGTCAACCATTGATCAAGAAAAGTGGAAGGATAGGAAAAGTGGGGCCAAAGGAATGAAGTATCGGAGTAAACAAAGGTCATCTAATCAAGACAAGGGAAGATCTATGGGTGTAGATCTACTCGACTCTTCGGTGATAAATGGATGTATAAAGAAGCCATAATATCCCGTATTCCTGGAATCACCAAAATTTTGCTAGCTTTCCAATCAAGAATGAGCTTCGGATAAAAAAGATTTCCCTAGACCGTTCGATCATGCAAGGGAAGGAATACTCAGCTTGATGTTCACAACTCTGGGATTACGAAGAGTCCTAAACAGCTAAAACTCTCGAATCCATGAAGTACCGAATATACGAAGTGAAAATCCATGATCCAGGGGGGAGATATGTGGTAGCCACTCAGCCAGTGCCACATCAAAAATGACATTAGAAGGCCACATCACTTTAGTATTATAGCCTCCGGGTATGTTCAACTTCTCCTACTAGAAAAATGCCCGAAGCACCAAAGGCCGAAGTCGCGAATGAATGTTAGCCATTGATCTAAGATCCACCATAATATCTCTTGATCGTCTGATCGAGTACATTGGAAGGATAGGGTAAGACTAAGGGTAAGTGGTCATCAGTAATCTATGAACTATTCAGTAGGTAAACACTCCAAATGGATTAAACTACTTTAGAGTTCGAGTAGCTCATATTTCCAGAGTCCGGAATAGTTGAATACCCAGAGAGTGGGAGCTCCTTTGAGCCTAAGTCTACGATCCTAATGCTTGGACATGTGAAGTTTATCACGCAGGGAGTGTTGATACACCCTTCGACGAAATTTTCTCTGGAAGAGTTGGAAGACTGCAAAGGCTGAAGTCCCAAAACGTCGAAGTCCTGAAGTGAATGAGAACCGTCCACTCAACTGCAGATTAAGTCATCACCGTCGATTCGTTTGAAACCTCTAGATAAGCTAGGATTGTCTATCCAACAAAAGATTAAATATTGATTAGCCAATCTACTAGTGAATATAGTATAAGCACTTCGACGAAATGTACTCTGGGAGGATGAAATGTCTGCAAAGTCCGAAAGTCCCGAAGGACGAAGTATCGGAGAACTTGGTTCCAACACGGGTCACATGAAGAAGCTGAAGGGGATAGAAGTAAATAATCCCTTAGAAGTTTGAATACGGTCCCATGCAGAAGAATAGGGGTGGAAAAATAAAGCACTAACAAAACAATGATTGGAATGGATAAGCTCGTGGCTTCAAGCTCGCGATCACATGAATTTTAGTTTGAAAGGAGCACCTATTGATTAAGACTCGAATTCACAACAATTCAAGATTTGTAGACTAATGAACCGACACATAGTCATGATAAAAGAAGAGTTAAATCATGAGCATTATGAATAAAGAATAAAAAAAATATTGGGCATGGAAATACACGGAGATAGGAAAGATGGTAAGCTTTGGTTATCACAATAAGAGAATGTGGAGAAGATACTCAAGAAATTCGGTATGAATAATGTGAAATCGGTAATTATCTCTTTCGCTTTCTATTGTAAGCTCTCTTCAGGTTTATGTCCTAAGTAACGAAGAAGAAAAGGTTTATATGTCTAATGTATCATACGCAGTAGGAATGTTGATGTTTGCGATGGGTATGTTCAAATATTTCACATGCACTTGGTATTTTTAGTGGACGCATGGAAAAACTAGGTAAAGAGCATGGAAATTGGTGCTTCAGTATCTAAGAAACATGAGTATCACCTAGAATGGTTGTAAGAATTTAGTTTGTGGTTATGTTGATTCAGTGGAGGTGGAGTGGTCCATACTAGAGAAAATTGAGCAGACATGTTCATGCAACCAATATTGTTAGAGAAGTTGTGGTGGTGTTTGGCTTCTCTTAGCTTGTAGGAATGTGATGTTTGATTCGTTGGGAAATGTATCAAGAAATTGTTGTCAAGTTGGAAATTGTTGGGTTGTGACAACACATACCCATGTAGTTACTTTTGTGGTTAGTTTCTCAAGAGTTTGACCTTCCATGTGCCTGAAAACACTTGAGTGTTTTTTGTTTAAATGTCAAATCTCTTAGGTGCTTCGATAGGATTTGTAACCATTTCTACATGGCTTTGACAAAGTAATAAAGATATCATTACCCCCATTTATGTTCATCTTTCTTGTGTGCGTAATGTTTTTTACTTCTCTATTTTTGTCTCTGTTCATAAATTTTATTTGCAGAAATGAAATCCAACAAAGAACTCCCATATGGTATGTTTGATATCAAGCATGTCAAATGGCAATTATTCATGCAATAATTTAGTTTTGATATAAAAAATAAATTATAATTTAGTTTTGATATAAAAAATAAATTATATGTTAAATTATATATTATTTTATGAGATATTTTATATAATAGGAATCAAATCATGTGAGCATAATTAAATGGTTGTGTAAATAATGTAAATTATATTGGAAATATTTTTAATTTCGAATGTAAAACAAAGGTCCAATTAATAAATAAATGTGTTTAAATACATTTAATTTAAACAAATGACTGTGTGTAGATAATGTAAAATACATTATAAATATTTTTAATGTGAAATGTAAAGCAAAGGTCCAATTAATAAATGTGTTTAAATACACGTGATGGTATAAGATATGATCGGAGTAACATTTTATATAAAAACATATATAAAAAGAAATCTATTAACATAATATTAAAAAGAATATTTGAAATAAGAACAGGAACCATATTATGGATGGATGGTTTGACCTTGAAACTTGTTCTTTTGGAAACTTACTTTATCAATGCTTCCTACAAAACTTTCATATCAATCTTGAAGTGCTTTTGTTAGAAACTTAATGTATTTAGCCATGAAGGGAGCAAACAGATCCATTTTCATGTAAAAGAATGGTTTTTTAAGTAAAAGAATGGATCTGAATTAGGTTAGATTTTTAGAAATACTCTGAGTTTTACATGGATCAAAGCATTTCAAAACCTTATGTTAGAGGTTTTGTCTCATTTTAAATTAATCTAGATGTTCAGAAAATCCATCAGAATTATGAATTGGCGAGAAATTTAAAAATAAACTGCCTAAAAACCCATTTTAAACCAACCCAAATGTTAAAAAAAAATATAGATTAAAATTCTAAATTAACTAAAAATTTAAAAATATACAACCCAAAAACCTGCCAAAAAAATAACTCGAGAGAAGATTGCTCCCGAGTTAGCCCACTCCACTCCAAATATACTGTTAACCAAACTCCAAGATAATGTGAACCAAATGAACGCTGAAAAGGACCCAGTCACCTTCTCTGCTCTGACATTCCAGAAATCTCCAGCACCAAACTTTTCAAGTAAATTGTTCCAGGACCGAGCCACCCTCTCTGACCCGACTTCCTCGAAGGACCCAGTCACCTTCTCTGCCCTGACTTTCCAGCACCAATCTTTCAAGTAAATCGTTCCACGACCCAGCCACCCTCTCTGACCTGACTTCCACAAATCTAGAGAACCAGATATCTAGAGTCTATCACTATAGAAATAACAATGCTATAGAATTACGCAGTCTTGAACAGCTTTCTACCTGGCTTTCATGTCGCAGAGTGATGCAGGAGCATCGCCAGCACGTCAAGCAAGCCAGCGCGGAAGCGGAGGATAGTTGGATAAGCCAGCACCAAATTTTTGAAAACACTTTGGGATTTTTGCGCGAATCTTTAATGAAGTCATTTATGAAGGAGCGCACTTGTATATTGTAATGGACCTTGAGCGGATAGCTCTCGTCCTTTAATAGATAGACGACATTTAAAATAGTTAATGCGGGTAGATAGGAATTTAATTCTAGATTTGATAGCTTTAGAGAGCAGGAGGGAAAATGGATATAGACACCCTCATTGTACATTGTAACATTATCAATTGAAGCAGGAGAGAGCAAGAGAAAGCAGAGCGCTATGTAGAGAACACCCATGTATTGATATTTGAATTAATAGAAGAAGGTTGATTCAAATTCATGGTTTTGTGTTTGATTCTCTGTGTATTGATGTTCTGCTCGTGAATGTTTATTTCCTATTATACACTTGCTTTTATATGCTGTGTATGTGATTTCATGTGTAAATTGAAGTTTGAGAGGGTGAAGAAATGAGTTCCAATTGTTTCTCTATTTGAGCCAGAGAATTCCTGCAAGGAGTGCAGTCGAATCGTCCACAAGGAGTGCGTTGACAGAAGGGTTTAATTAGAGATAGATTTTGTTCTCATTTCCTCAAAGATCGAGTTAAGCACAGTGCCGTGCAAGGAGTGCGCAGGCCAAGAAAAAATCTCAGGGTTGCGAACCTAAGTAAAACTTTGAAGTACTGCTCTGCAGGCGTGCGCAGAGTCGAAGAAGACTTCAACACTTAGACAGTTGTTGAAGAGTTGCCACAAGGAGTGTGTGCAAGAAGTTTCCCAGAGGAATTGTGAGCCGAGAGAAAAGCTCAGGAGGGATAGGCCTCTGATTAGCCGAAGAACAACACAGGGAAGTTACGACTTTGAAGTTACAAGGGCGTTGCAGGGTTGTGCATCGGAGAACAAGTGAGAATAGAGGAAGGTCCCGGAGTATCATCGGGATATTGAAGGCATCGGGGTTTTAGAAGTCAAGAGACTTGAGACCTTTCAAGTCTCAAACTCGCGAGAGAAAATCCTAGACGTAGATCTCAGGGCAGATACGTGTCAGAAGATCCAAAGAAGTCGAGGATTCAGAACATTAGGAGTTTCGAAGACAGGGTATTCTTGCAGCTTGGAATCGTGAAACGCGGTATCCCGAAGGTGAAGGATAGTGTGTGTGGGCCACAGGAAGTCAGTGGAGGACAGGTGGAATGCATATCAGGGATCAGGAAAAGGAAAGTCCCGAATCCGTTGACATCAGGATTCGCGATCCCGCGAACCCCGAAATCCCGATAGAAGTGACGAGAAGTGAATAGACAGCTCGCATGTGCATCGGAGTTTCGTCACGTCGGGTATCGAAAGTCGGCAAATCACGGTGCTTGATATCACAAGTAGAAAAATCACGATAAGGAAAGTTTCGACGGAGGAAAGTCAGCGTTGACTAGCCATCGGGTCTCGGGGATTCGAGAGACCAGTGATCGACAGTGAACTTGCAAAGCTGCGAGTTTCGATTCCCCGACAAGTCAAGGAAGGGGGATCGCTTGAAGAGAACTGTGGGTGCAGATTTCCCGATAGGGAAATAGAAGAACTTTGACGTTCTTCGGGCCGAGAAGGAGAAGATCATGTGTGAGCAGGCGTGCCTACAGGTGCGGCTACGTCAGGGTTGGTATCAGAGCGGGAATATTTCTTTGCTTTCTATAGCAGAGAAGAAGAATTTTCCATGCCGCCAAGAAGAGAAAGACAATCACCTGATCCAGAGGACAGGGAGGTGAGAAGAAGAGGCAGGCAAGTA
The DNA here is from genome assembly GCA_032191745.1 of Picea mariana. Classification (NCBI taxonomy): domain Eukaryota; kingdom Viridiplantae; phylum Streptophyta; class Pinopsida; order Pinales; family Pinaceae; genus Picea; species Picea mariana. The sequence goes on along the minus strand of JASDQU010682308.1, from coordinate 168,167 downwards.
GAAAATCCAGAAATGGAGAGACAGATGCGTGATCTCCGAGCAAGACTCGAAGATATGGAGACAGCGCAAAGACGCACAGCCAGTGTAGGGGATCTCAGTGATTCCGACAGGGAGATAGAGGTCAAACGCGAAGAGGAAGTTGCAGCCGAAAATGTATCCACCAAGCGCTTAATTAAAGCCATTGTCGGGATGGGTGCGAAGGCGAAAATGGACATTCCAGTTTATGAGGGAAACTTGGATGCTGAGGAGCTACTAGACTGGATTAGAGATCTAGACACATACTTCGACTATGAATAGGTCGAAGAGGACAAGAAGGTTAGGCATGTTGTTACGCGCTTGAAGGGACATGCAGCATTGTGGTGGGACGAGCTACAAGCTGACAGACGCTGCAAGGGCAAGCAGAAGATCAAGAGTTGGGATCGAATGATCGCGAAGATGAAAGCGAAATTCATCCCAAGGGATTACCAAATTACTCTGTTAAGGAGAATGCAAAACCTAAGACAGAAAATGATGACGGTTAAAGAATACACTGAGGAATTCTATCGACTGAACATCAGGGCAGGTCATCGGGAGAGCGATGATGAGAAGGTTGCCAGGTATCTAAATGGTCTGAGATACAACATTCAGGATGAATTGAGCATGTTAATAATCCGGACAGTAGAGGATTCTTATCAGATGGCTCTGAAAGTAGAAGAGAAGCTGAGCTGTAAGCAAGGTCAAAGGGGCCGAGGCAGGAGCCAGCCCAGGACAAATACCAGAAGCCCAAGGAGGAATGGAAGAAACCTCAGGGTAAAGTTGAAAGAGGTGGAACCTCACAGAGAGGGCCATATGTGGAACAGAGAGGGCAGCATACAGAGCAGAGCGGAGGATATGCTGATGGCAATACTTTTCCTCGCACCAGAGGCAGAGGAAGAGGAAGAGGTGGAGTAATCACATGTTTCACATGTGGAAAGAATGGGCACAAGTCATTTGAGTAGCCAGAGAAAAAGAAGGATGGAGGAGAAGCTCACATCACCGAAGCACAGAAGCGGGATGTTGAGGCCGAAGAAACAGAAGGCGGAAGGTCACTGATGATGCGTAAAGTTCTCTTAACACCCGGGAAGGAGGTGGAGGACTCAGCTCAAAGGACCAGACTTTTCAGAATAGCTTGCAAAACCAAGGATAGGGTGTGAAAGGTTATCGTGGACAACGGTAGCACAGATAATCTCGTTTCAACCGAAATGGTGGAAAAACTGGAGCTGGAGACAACTGATCATCCGAATCCATACAAGGTTTCATGGCTACAGAAGGGAAATCAGGTATGTGTCACTAAACAGTGTTTAGTTGAATTCAAGATAGGAGGGTATAATGATAAAGTACTATGTGATGTCATTCCTATGGATGTATGTCATCTATTGCTGGGTAGACCATGGAAATACGACAGAAATGTGATTCATGACAGGAGAATGAACACATATACCCTAGAGAAGAGTGGGAGAACGCATAGGTTGCTTCCGATAAAGGATAAGGAGGTGAAGTCGGAAGTAAGAAACACAATACTTCTCATGAGTGGGAAGGAACTTCTTACAAAGGTTAAGAAGGAAGAAGATCCACAATTCTTTGTGGTCAGGAAACCGAGGATTGTTCTAACTAGCACAAGAGTGGATGATTTACCGGATGAAGTTCAAGAACTGCTGGAGGAGTTCGCTGACATCATAGTGGACGAATTACCTCGTTCGCTGGCACCGATGAGGAGTGTGAGTCATCATATAGACCTCATACCAGGAGCCAGTTTGCCAAACAAAGCCGCATACAGGTTGACGCCGCAAGAAAATGAAGAGGTTAAGAAGCAGATCCAGGAGTTGTTGGACAAAGGATTGGTCAGGGAAAGTTTGAGCCCGTGTGCTGTTCCAACAGTACTCAGTCCGAAAAAGGATGGAGGTTGGAGAATGTGTACCGACTCAAGGGCGATCAACAAAATAACCATCAGGTACAGGTTTCCACTGTCGAGAATGGACGATCTGATGGATTGCCTGAGTGGGGCGAGGTATTTTTCAAAGATAGATTTGAAGAGAGGATACCACCAGATTCACATGAGAGAAGGCGATGAGTGGAAGACAGCCTTCAAAACCAACGAAGAACTGTATGAATGGCTTGTTATGCCGTTTGGCTTAACAAATGCACCGAGTACCTTCATGATGTTGATGAACGAAGTGCTGAAAGAGTTCATCGAAAAGTTTTTCATTGTGTATCTGGATGACATATTGATTTACAGTAAATCAGTGGAAGAACGCTTGAAGCATTTGGCTACAGTGATGCGGAAGCTACAACAGGAGAAGTTGTTGATAAATATGAAGAAGTCCTCATTGATGAAGACATAACTCATTTATTTGGGATTTGTTATTTCGGCTAATGAGTTGAGGATGGATCCGGATAAGGTAGAAGTGATAAAAAATTGGCCATCACCGAGGAATATTTTTGAGGTGAGGAGTTTTCATGGTTTGGCTAGTTTCTACCGAAAATTCATCAGGAATTTCAGTGAAATCGACGCAACAATGATGGATATAGTGAAGAAGTGGCATAAGTTTTTTCATTGGACAACAGAGGTTGAGAAGAGCTTCAATCTGTTGAAGCGGAAGATCACAGAACAACTGGTTTTGGTGTTGCCGGATTTCCTGAAGACATTTCAGGTGAAATGTGATGCAAGCGGGTTTTCCATAGGAGCGGTCTTGAGTCAGGAAGACAGACCGGTTGCATATTTCAGTGAGAAGCTGGATGAGGCGAAACTGAAATACTCCACGTATGATAAAGAATTCTACGCTATCATACAAGCACTGAAAAAGTGGAGGCATTACTTGATTCCAAAAGAATTTGTTTTGTATAGTGATAATCATGCATTACAGTTCGTGACTCAACATGAGAAGTTGAATCAGAAACATGCCAAATGGGTAGATTATATGCAGAATTTCACGTTTGTGATTAAACATATTTCGGGTACTGCTAACAAAGTGGCTGATGCTTTGAGCAGGAAGTGTTTGCTGTTGCAGGAATTTCGAGTCAAAACATTGGGTTTTGATAATCTCAGGGACATGTACGCAGGTGATACAGATTTTGCAGAAGCGTATGAAGCAGCTGAGAATCCAGTTCTCAGAGATAGAAGCCCTTGGATAGACTATATGATCCAGGAAGGATTGTTGTTCAGAGGCAATTAATTGTGTATTCCAAATTGCTCAATGAGGGAGAATCTGTTAAAGGAGAAACACAATGGTGGATTGGCAGGACATTTTGACCATGACAAAACATTCGCGAAGCTGAGTGAGTCATACTTTTGGCTAGGGATGCGGTCAGAGGTTAAGCGGTTTGTGGAAAGATGCAGAATTTGCCAGCATTCGAAGGGCAGAAAGAAGAATGCGGGACTATATCAACCACTGCCCATACCTGAGAGGCCATGGGAGGCGATAAGTATGGATTTTGTATTAGGGTTGCCAAGGACACAAAGAGGTGTTGATTCAATCTTTGTGGTAGTAGACAGGTTTTCTAAGATGGCACATTTCATCCCATGCCAGAAGACCAGCGATGTGACTCACATCGCAAACTTGTTTTTCAAGGAGGTCATTTGACTTCATGGGCTGCCGAAAAGTATAGTTTCGGACAGAGACACCAAATTCATAGGACATTTTTTGAGGACGCTATGGAAGAAGATGGGAACTAACTTGGCGTTTAGTTCAGCGTATCATCCTCAGACGGATGGACAAACCGAAGTGGTCAGCAGAAGACTGGGAGACTTACTGAGAAGCTTGGTGACAGAGCACCATAGTCAATGGGACAGTATATTACCATAGGCAGAGTTTGCATACAATGATTCAGTGAATCGGAGCACAGGCAGAAGTCCATTTTAAATTATATATGGGATACAGCCGAGAGGAGTTTCTGAACTAAGGGATTCAGAACAGACTGCGACTAGCAGCGCTAGTGCAGAAGAATTCGCTGAAGCGATGAAAGAACTTCACAGCAGGGTGAAGGAGCGGTTGCTGAAATCAAATCAGGAGTACAAGCGCAGAGCAGATCAGCATCGAAGACAACTTCAGTTTGAAGTTGGCGATCTAGTTCTAGCACATTTAAGGAAAGAGAGATTCCTGAGAGGAACATACAATAAGCTGAAGATGAAGAAAATCAGACCATGCAAGGTCTTGAGAAAATTCGGAGAAAATGCTTATGAGATTGAATTGTCGGATGGCATCGGGATATCTCCGATATTCAATGTCGCAGATTTATACCCATACAGGGCTGGAGAAGCAGAGACTAGAACTGAACAGCCAGTGATCCAGTGGATGAAACAGATGCTAGTTGCAGAAAGGCCGCAGATGGAACGCATACTAGACAAGAGAGTGAGTAAGAGGACCAGGCGAAAACAATATTTTGAGTATCTGGTCAAATGGAAGAACCATCCAGTTGAAGATGCCAACTGGGAAACCGAAGCAGTGATATAGAAGCATGGACAGACCGTGCAGGAGCTCATAGACAGGAGCCCATGAAATTTTTTAAGCGAAGGAGTATGATGCAGGAGCATCGCCATCACGTCAAGCGAGCCAGCGCGGAAGCGGAGGACAGCTGGATAAGCCAGCACCAAATTTTTGAAAACACTTTGGGATTTTTGCGTGAATCTTTAATGAAGTCATTTATGAAGGAGCACACTTGTATATTGTAATGGACCTTGAGCGGATAGCTCTCGTCCTTTAATAGATAGACGACATTTAAAATAGTTAATGCAGGTAGATAGGAATTTAATTCTAGATTTGATAGCTTTAGAGAGCAGGAGGGAAAATGGATATAGACACCCTCATTGTACATTGTAACATTATCAATTGAAGCAGGAGAGAGCAAGAGCAAGCAGAGAGCTGTGTAGAGAACACCCATGTATTGATATTTGAATTAATAGAAGAAGGTTGATTCAAATTCATGGTTTTGTGTCTGATCCTCTGTGTAATTATGTTCTACTCATGAATGCTTATTTCCTGTTATACACTTGCTTTTATATGTTGTGTATGTGATTTCATGTGTAAATTGAAGTTTGAGAGGGTGAAGAAATGAGTTCCAATTGTTTCTCTATTTAAGACAGAGAATTCCTGCAAGGAGTGCAGTCGAATCGTCCGCAAGGAGTGCGTTGACAGAAGGGTTTAATTAGAGATAGCTTTTGTTCTCATTTCCTCAAAGGTGCAGTTAGGCACAATAACGTGCAAGGAGTGCGCAGGCCAGGAAAAATTCTTAGGGTTGCGAACCTGAGTAAAGCTTTGAAGGACTGCTGCTGTAGGCGTGCGCAGAGTCGAAGAAGACTTCAACACTTAGACAGTTGTTGAAGAGTTGCCGCAAGGAGTGCGTGCAAGAAGTTTCCCAGAGGACTTGTGAGCAGAGAGAAAAGCTCAGGAGGAATAGGCCTCTGAGTAGCCGAAGAACAGCGCAGGGAAGTTACAAATTTGAAGTTACAAGGGCGTTGCAGGGTTGCGCATAGGAGAACAAGTGAGAATAGAGGAAGGTCTCAGAGTATCATCGGGATATTGAAGGCGTCGGGGTTTTAGAAGTCAAGAGACTCGAGACCTTTCAAGTCTCGAACTCCCGAGAGAAAATCCTAGCCGTAGATCTCTGGGCGGATATGTGTCAGAAGATCCAAAGAAGTCGGGGATTCGGAACATCGAGAGTTTCGAAGACAGGGTATTCTTGCAGCTTGGAATCGCAAAACGCGATATCCCGACGGTGAAGGATAGTGTGTGTGGGCCATAGGAAGTCAGTGGAGGATAGGTGGAATGCATATCGGGGATCGGGAAAAGGCAAGTCCCGAATCCGTTGACATCAGGATTCGCGATCCCGCGAACTCCAAAATCCCGATAGAAGTGACGGGAAGTGAATAGACAAGTCACACGTGCATCGGAGTTTCGTCACGTCGGGTATCGGAAGTCGGCAAATCACGGTGCTTGATATCGCAAGTAGCAAAATCGCGATAAGGAAAGTTCCGACGGAGGAAAGTCAACGTTGACTGGCGATCGGGTCTCGGGGATTCGAGAGACCAGTGATCGACAGTGAACTTGCGAAGCCGAGAGTTCTGATTCCCCAACAAGTCAAGGAAGGGGGCTCGCTTGAAGAGAACTGTGGGTGCAGATTTCCCAATAGGGAAATAGAAGAACTTTGACGTTCTTCGAGCCAAGAAGGAGAAGATCCTGTGTGAGCGGGCATGCCTGCGGGTGCAGCTGCGTCACAGAGGAAGAATGAAAAACATGAAAAAGATTAGCGCGGCGCTGCTACTGCAATTGTTCGCAATTGCTAACGCATACGCCGCCTCATGTCCAACGGATTTTGACTACGTGCGTCAACTTCCATGAGACGCCTCTTCTTGCAGCCAATCCGGATCAAATCATGGCGGAGAATGTTGTCAGACATTATTGAGCTTGTTCGCCGTAGGCCTAGCACAACACCTCAAAGATTCCTCCATGTTCGAGTTTCGCGACTATGCCTCCGCCACCGCTTGCCTCAATGACTTCCAACAACAGCTTTCTTCCATAGATACCGCTGATCTTCCCCAGAATCTGGTCGCCCGCTGCCTGAACGACACATCCATGTTGTATCGAGTCCCAGTCTGTGCGACGGCATACAAACGAAACAGGACTGGATTGATTTGCTGGGCACAACTGCAATCGATTCGTCCTGCAAAGGGGATCTCTCAGACTTAGCTGCTTGCAATTTATGCAACGAAGGCGCTCAGCAAGTTATCACCAGATTGGTAGGGATGAATAAAAATGCCACGGAGAAAACCAGTCTTAATTGCTTCTACTTCGCGGTCCTGTATGCCGCCGGAGTGGTGAACGAATTCGGGCCGAAGAGCGCGAAGACCGCTTTCTGTACATACGCGTTGCCTTTATCCGCGCCCCAAACCCCAAAAAAGCGCAGCCGTCTCGTTCTGGTCTCCACTTGTGCGGCAGCTGCGGTTATCGTTGTTTCCATTTCGGCGTTTGTCATTGTTTGTCTCTTCTGGGAGAGGAGGAACCGTGGCGCCGTGCACAGGCAGTTTATAAGGCGGAACAGAAGCCTTTTAAGAACAACCGTCAGACCCAACACGGGCGCAGTCTGGTTCAGCATCCAGGAGATCAACGCCGTGACCCAAGATTTCAGCGAGGCCAATCTCATCGGTCAAGGGGGATTCGGCACGGTGTATAAGGGAACGCTTCCTGATGGATTGCGGATTGCTGTGAAGAGAATCAGGAACTGCTCTGCCGAAGGAGATGCGGACTTCTTAAACGAAGTGAAGATTATTAATGAAATCAGGCACAGGAATCTCGTCGTTTTGAGAGGATGCTGTGTTGCCAGCGACGACATGGGGGGGCA